>JAVYIG010010108.1:0-71883 GCA_035222895.1 Strongylocentrotus droebachiensis | reverse complement strand
TAATCAAATGCTGAGCCATTTTAGATTGGGCTTGAATCAATATTAGTGTTCGATTTTTTTTTAGTCTAATGGATGATTATAAAGTTGTGAAACAAAAGGGCCCTTTAGCTGTTTCGTAACTATACAATTGTTTTTTCTCAGTCTCCGTTGGCCAGTTCCGTATGTCTTCCATAACCTCTCATTGTCCTTCCCTTCTCTCTTTTCCTCCACACTCTTTCTCTTCCCCATCCAACTTTCCCACAGATGCCCCTCTTCTCATCTCCCTCTATCCAGTACCTCTCTCTCAGTCTCCTTTCACGTTTTGTAGTCCGCCTTTCTCATCTCTCTATCTCTTTTTCCTTACTCCTCTTTTCCCTTAGTCTCATCCATGTTCTCTTTCCCTTTGATATATATCTTCTTCTTCTTCTATTTATCTTTCCTTCCCTTCTCTCTCCTTTTTTCTCTCGCTACTTTTTTTCTTTCTCTTCTTTACCTTTTGTCCCCATCTCTCACTTCTTTCCTCTCCCTCATCCCTCCTCTCCCAAAGCCAGATACCTCTCCTTTTTTCTTTATCTCTCTCTCTTTTTCTTTTCTTCTGCTTAGCTATCTCTCACTCCCTTCTCCATTATCATTCTCTCTTTCTCTCTTTCTCTCTTTCTCTCTCTCTCTCTCTCTCCCCTTTCTCCAGATTTACCGACAAGAGTATATGAATTCAAAGATAGAATTTTGATAGGGATAACTCTATATAAAAATATGTCGCCCGTCTAATTATTAATAATAATAGTAATATTCCAGTTTTATATAGTGCTTAATACATCTTCGATGTCTCTAAGCACTTTACAGATGTACTAAAATAAAATGAAAGACAAAACAAACGAACAAGCATTGCAAACTAGATAATGGGGTTGCATACTTTCTTTTTTATTTAGATCTCATTTACTAACAGATTTCATTTGACTCGAACTCTAGCTTTCAACTCGGACATCGACGAGCAATCATCACCAGAGGGAGCTATTGACACTCTTTCATTAGAGTAAAATAAATTTCCCTTCGAGCTTTTGCGTCAACACCAAATCTTGGTCACAATTTCCGTGGATAGCAGATTGTGCAGAGTGTGTTTAACGTTGCAACCCCTCTTACGCAAAATAAACAACATCAAAATTTAGGCGTAAATGGAAGCATTTCCTTGTCAAACCAAACATAAGATTAAAATCATAATCTAAATCACACAAAAATGGAAACAATGTGTATACACTGATTGTGATGTACCCTGTTTGAGACCTAAAGCGGATTAAGATCAAACATTAATTGGGTAGTGATGCAGACACAGAGCATTAAGTGAAAACTTTCGAGATATTCGACCCCCTTCTTGTGTACTGTCATACGTGTAAATTAGATTTCTTCTTAGCTCCAGAACAGATTTTAAATGTTGATTTCATGTTTTGGCCTAAATTTCTTTGTTACGTTTTACATTAAAAATGTTCTATTATTTTAATGAAGTAAAATAAAACAACAAATGAATGATGAAGAAAAGTCAAGCAAAAGTGGAACGGCAAATTGTGACTGAACAAAATCGCTGGTGATTTAAAAATGAAAAAGAATATACTGTATATAAATCCTTTTCATGCCACAGAGTGACAAAACCAAATCTAGATCTTCTTCTTGCTTTGTAATAATCCTTCAGAGGTGAATACGGAGACCAAATAAAAATGAATTTAAGTCAATAAGCAGACTTTATTTTTTTCTCTGTTGCTACAAACGATGTAATATAAAGATAACGCATAAGCCTAACAAATAAATACCCACGAAAGAGAAAACATCAAAGCTATATAAAAGTCGAATTGCTATACATTCTGCTTTAGTTTAAGTTAAGTTGGCAAGAAAGAAAACAACACGTCAAATAATTTAAAATTCATAATAATAAAATCAAATACGACAATGTAATACTAAACAAAACATTTCTATTCTGGTTTAGCTCAGCATGTTGTTCAAATACATTGTGATCACAAGGAAATAGTTCTGAGATATCCAAATCTTCTGCACAGTCAATGAGTTTTTTTCCAATCGATTACATTATGTACAACAACAACAACAACAATTCTTCTTGTGCCGACTTAGGAGTCCATAAGCAAGTGTACACGACTACTAATAATTATAACGTTCTATAATTTACATGTATTACAACGTATTTGCACGCTACCCAACATACAATATCAACATTTTTTTCTTCAAATAATCTTTTTTTTTTTCTTTTCTTTTTCTTGTCTATATTACTGACCTTTCTTTTCTTATATTCTTTGTTAGTGTGTTATCTCCTTCATGTTCTTGGAAATGAAATAAAAGGAAAAAATGAAAGTGAAACAAATATGAAAAAACAACTAGATATGTTTTGCAAAGTCACGTCAATTTCACTCTTTAATTAAATTTGATTGTCAAGAACGACTTTAGAATACGATCACACCAATATTTGTCGATAGCTCATCAGTTTTGAGCAGAAGAATATTGCAAACAAGATTTATCATTAATTGTCACGCCCATTACACACATATGGATTTATTTTCATTTATCACATCACAATACATGTTTTCTTCAGTAATCCCTACTTTTTCCCCGTTTCGGTTCACTTTTTTCAGTCCTTTACGCCTGAATTTTAGAAATCTTGAATTGTGCGTTTCTTTTCTTAATTGCATTTGATGGAACTGAACATTCAGTACCATCATCAAACTTAATCAACTATAGTGCCCCGTTTATAAACGTCTCCCGGACCGGCGGAATTTGCAGGTTCCAAAATTGCCAATTTCAAATTTTCCTTAGGTAGAATGGTATAGTATATTTTGTACATGGATTTATACAAACGATAATGGAACTCTCTTGAGACTAAGACCAGGCTTTGGTGTATCAGTTTGCGCTTCGGACAATACTAAGACTAGAAACATCAAACACGCTCTCTGCCTCTGTCGATTTTTACCTCCATTGATGCCCACTAAAAGTATTGCTGATCCCGCACTTGTTACGGCGAAATCACAATTTGCGCGATTTACTGTTTCTTGAAATTGGTAAGATCGATACATGGATTTTTTAAATTTAAAAACACATTTCATCTTCCCGGAATATGTCAGGCATTGAAATCGCTATATGCCAATTGGATACCACTTAACAGCCCATGAGAGCATTTCAGCAGGTTCGATGTCAGCGGAATACTGCGATTTTTCTTTAGCTTCGACAAACGAGCAATTCAGTGGCGTCTAATTTCATCTCAATTCACCTGTGTTGTAGCATATTATTACAGATTCCTGAAAAGCCAGATATGCTCTGAATAAGGAGATTTTGATGATAAAACTAATGTCGTAAATAATGAATGCCATTCTTGGTCATTTTTGTACTATGAATGTTATTTGGTTGAACTTTCTTGCACGTGATAGTACGGTATCTAAGTATTGTTTGGTTAAAGAGTAGGCGTTCTGTAAACATAGTTTAGTTTCCCAAATATATCTGCTCCTTTCGAAACCGCTTAAAGTGAAAAGTCTCCTCAACGTATGATTGGGTAATATTCAAGAGAACAGTTACTATTCTACATTTGAGTTTCAAATTCCAGTTTGTTCAGTAAAGGTATTGATCTTAGTTTTTACTTTTTTGCTGCTGGTGCTGCCCTTAGTTTCTCTGGAAGGAGACTGTTGATGTCTTCTCCCTTCATGAGAGCCTTTTCAAGGGTGACGAGGAGCTTGACACCGTCTACGAGTTGTTGGACGAGATAGACTTCGGAAAAACCGATGCGATCTGAGTTGGAGATATCAAAGGTGCCGTCAGTAGAGGCCGTGTCTACACCTCCTGTTCCTCGCTTTTTGCAGACGCATGTGATCTAGGATAGAGTCAAAGATTTTCTGTTGACTTAACAAAGGAACCTTGACATGGACGCCTGCACGCAGTCCGTCCCGAGGTTGGATGGACATGTCAGTACATAACCAAGATGCTCATTCCACATGAACTCGTAACCCTTGGACTTGATGGAGTCTTCGACCTTTTTGAGACCGTCGCAGAACCTCTCAAACACTCGCTTCATGTTTCCGCCCTTCTCCATGGAGATGACTCGAGTGTGATCTTCCTCGTTGACCCAGACAAGGAAATTCTTCTCATCGTTATGCCAGATACCCCGACCCTGTGGCCAGTCACGTGCCATATTGGCACAAAGCAAAAGCGGGGGATACAGGCTTGTCAAAGAGGAAGTGGTCTTCGATGAGCTTCTCTTGCTCTTCGTCTGTCATACCGGTTAGTGGGTAGTACTTTCCTTTCAATGGGCCATCTAAGGTAGCCAATGCATCTACTGTAATTTTCTCAACTGCAGCACGCTCTGCTCTGGTGCAACATGGAGGAAGAGCTAAGCCGCGGATGCAACGACCAGTGCGGACACGACTGGACAGAACGAAGTCGGGGTCTAAATCATCTCCGCCTTTAAGCTCTGCTGAATTGAGATTGGTAGGGTGTTTGGCATCAAGAGCGTATCCACCGTGTCGTTTACTTATCACCGGGTCGAAAAGAGGGGCAAAGACCTTGTAGCACTCTTCATCTCCAGCTACCAAACCAACAGTCATGATGTAGGGATGTCCAGGATTGTCAACGCCGGTTTGAATGCAGTCATTCAGGGTTACTCCACCTTTTGTCTTCAACTTGCAAATCTTGTTGTAGATTTCTTCGGTCATGCACTTGGCCATCCAGTTGTTGTGCAGAGAGAAATCGGGGTAGTCAGAACTGAAAGGCTTTATTGGTGGTTTAGGACGGCATTGCTGCGGTAGCAGATCAGAGATGTCCTCTCCCTTCTCGAGTTTCTTCTCCATTTTGATGAGAAGCTCTACGCCGTCAATCACGGTCTGAACCTGTTGTACTTCAGAAGTACCAAGACGATCTAGGTTAGAGATGTCGAAGGTTCCATCAGTTGAGGCAGTATCTACTCCACCTGTACCTCTCTTCTGAAGTCGGAGGGCTCTCAGGACCTGGTCGAATCTCGGATACTTGCTCAGCAGAGGCAGTTTCACATGGACGCCACCGCGTAGACCGGTTCCCAAGTTGGACGGGCAGGTAAGTACGTATCCCAGATGTTTGTTCCACATAATGTCCTTACCATCCTTCTTGACTGCCTCCTCGAACTTCTGCAAACCTTCACAGAAACGCTTGAAGACCCCTCGCATGTTCCCACCCTTCTCCATAGAGATGACACGGATATGATCTTCTTCATTGACCCACACCAAGAAGTTCTTGTTGTCGTTATGCCAAATTCCTCTTCCCTGCGGCCAATCACGATGCATCTTTGCAGCTGTAAGAAGAGGAGATACAGGCTTATCAAAGAGGAAATGGTCGTCTATCAGCTTTGTTTGCATTTCATCTGACATCCCTTCCAGTGGGTAGTATTTTCCCTTCAGCTCTCCATCGAATTTGGCAAGTGCTCCGATCGTGATTTTCTCTACGGCACCTCTCTCTTCCACAGTGCAGTGCGGGGGGAGACCATATCCGCGGATGCTGCGACCTGTGCGAACACGGGAAGACAATACGTACTTGGGATCCAAGTTATCTCCTCCTTTGAGATCTGCAAACTTCAAGTTGGTGACATGAACTGCATCTTTGGCATAACCTCCGTGTCGTGCATCAATGACTGGGTCAAAGATATCAGCGAAGACGTCATAGGATTCTTCATCTCCTGCTACCATTCCGACGGTCATGATGTGAGGATGACCAGGGTTCATGACTCCTGTTCCGATGCAGCCATCCAGAGTATAGCCACTGGGCGTCTTCTTGTCCTTGAGATTTTTCCAAATATCGTAGGTCAGACAGTTGGCCATATGGTTGTTGTGCTTAGAAAAGTCTGGATATCCTTCTTTCGTACGTTCTGCTTGAACCACCGCTGGGTCTCGTGGTATCAATAGGCTGACACTCTCAAGGACCTTTTCCAACTCCACAAGCTTCTTGACACCGTCAACCACGGTCTGAACCTGTTGTACTTCAGAAGTGCCAAGACGATCTACGTTTGAGATGTCGAATGTCCCGTCAGTGGATGCTGTGTCCACGCCTCCTGTGCCGCGCTTCTGGAGTCGGTAATGAGTCAGAACGGCTTGAAAATCCGGATGCCTGCTGAAATGGGGAATCTTGACGTGGACTCCAGCACGCACGCCTGTACCAAGATTGGATGGACAAGTGAGCACATACCCAAGATGCTCATTCCACATGAATTCAAACCCTTTCGATTTGAGAGCATTCTCGACTTTGTTGAGACCATTACAGAAACGGGTAAAGACATTCTTCATGTTGCCACCTGTTTCCATGGAAATAACCCGAGTATGATCTTCCTCATTAACCCAAACCAGAAAGTTCTTATCGGCGTTGTGCCAGATCCCACGTGCATCAGGCCAATCACGGGCCATGCGAGCTGACATAAGCAAAGGAGAAACGGGCTTATCGAATAGGAAATGATCTGCAATGAGTTTGTCCTGCTGTTCAGTTGTCATGCCCTTCAGTGGGAAGTACGTGCCTTTGAGTGGCCCATCTAGAGTTGCCAGTGCGTCTATGCAAACTTTCTCAACGTCTCGACGTTCAGCCCTCGAGCAGTATGGAGGGAGGGCGTATCCTCTAATGCTGCGACCTGTACGAACCCGAGATGACAGGACATACTTTGGATCCAAGTCGTCGCCCCCAACAAGATGATCTGGGTTGATATCGGTAACGTGCTTGGCGTTGGTGGGATAGCCGTTGTGCCTCTTACTAATAACCGGATCAAAAAGGTCACGGAAGAGATCGAAAGACTCTTCATCCCCAGCCACCAATCCGACAGTCTTGATGAAAGGATGTCCTGGATTGTCCACGCCAGTTTGCATGCATTCATCCACGGAATAACCAGAAAGTGTATGAAGATCAGCAAGCTTCTTGTAGATGGCAGGCGTCATACCCTCAGCCAAATAATTATTATGCTTGCTAAGGTCAGGATAATTGGGATGGTTCCTGTTAAAGAAGAGAAGAAACACAATAACACCCAAAGTGAGCTACTTCAATTACAAATATATATTTAAAAAATACTGTGAAATACGATATGATACTGTCAATCATTTCGAAATGACTTTGTATATGCCGACGCTCGACAATTCGAAATTTCGAACTGTGGATTTTCGACCTAAATTTTGCGAGCAAGCCGTGAATGAATGCTTCAAGACAACAAACATGGGAAGGAAGCATCCATAAATTTGAAACATTTAGTTGATAAACGACTTCGTATATAGTACGTCATGCTATCAAGAAAATGGCGATGCCCGTGTCTTGCTGAGAAACTGGACTTTATTCTTGCTTTATGCCTTTCTCATACACTTTGGCGGGAAATATTGTAGATTGATGGCTTACAGAATACAATAAATCTCTCAGAACGGTTCTAGGACACATATACCCCTGGACATCCACCCCCCCCCCCTGAAAACCACCCCAGTCAACTACCCCCTAGGACAACTGCTTCCTATAGGGCAATCACCCTCTAGGACGACTACCCCCCCCCCCCCCAAGGACATATACCCCCCAGACAACTACCTCCAGACAACTACCCCTAGAACAACTACCCCTTAGGACAACTACTCCCGGAAAACTACCCCCCCCCCCCCAGTTTTCATATACTTAAAAAACTGCAAAACTTGGTATATGAATAATTTAGTTTTTAACTGCATATTTTTTTTTGGGGGGGGGGGGGGAGGGGAAAATGACGTTTCGAATTCTTCCTTTTTAGAATTTGCAGGCCGGGTGCTCATTACTCTTGAACAGAAATGCTTCGTAATTAGTGGAAACAGAATGACTCTGAAATCGAGGGTTACTCGATTTTCCAAAGGTTCATAAATCCGAACTATGAATTTCTCATATTCCGACAATAAATTAGGGTTCAGAATTCCAAATATGAACTATGCTTCATAATTCCGAAAAAGAAACAGATTTCATAGTTCCGAACATGAAATAAGGCCCATTGTTCCAAAGGTTTGTAATCTATTTGATTTTCGGAATCAAGAATATTTGGAAAGACGAACCTTCAGATTTGTATGAACCTTTGGAAAAACGACATGTAACCCTCAAAACATAGGATGTCGTAACTCTAAGGAATATAGGCCTAACAACCCACACTCCCTCCAGAGACACCCCTGCTCTGGGATACATTAAAAATACCTTTTAAAAAAGATGTTGTATTGCCCTTTAGGTGCCAAATCATGGGTCAGTCGGTCGGAAATCTTTTTTTTTTTAAACTTTTTTTTTTACTTCTCTCTCTTTGGGCTGATATTTCTCAGTTTTGAATGCTGTAATACATATTTTTTTCAACAAAAAAACGGTTAAAAAGCCGACAGTAGATTTAAAGATTTTTGGGTCGGTCGTAAAGGGCAATACAACATCTTTTTTGTTTACGTCTAAGGGTAAATAAAGCCGGAGGATGGGAGTAACAGAGAGAGAGAGAGAGAGGGAGTGTGCATATTGTGTATGAGAGGGGGAGGGTCGTCGGAGAGGAGGACCGGAAATAGAGAGAGAGAGAGAGAGGGAGAGGGAGAGAGAGAAACAAAAAGAAACTGCCCTGACTTACCCGCCACTGCCAGCAGCTTGACCACCTAGATGTAAAATGATAAATAAGAAAACAAAAATTTATTACTAAAATGTATCAAATAATATAGAGGCCAATATTAGTGAGTCAGTGAATAAGATATACATACAAGACATATACCGATTTATGGAAAACAATCTGACGAAGAAACACAAAAACAATTATAGTTCCAAAAGAAAACCCATGCACATGAATTCAAACTTTCAGATTATGCCCTTTTATAAGACATTACAATCTACTGACATAGTTTACTATTCATTGAAATATCAATATTGATTCATTTATTTGAAAACAACGACAACAAAATACGACTAGGGGTTGTGTTGCGATAGGAGTTCAGGTTACATTTAGGGTTGGGGTTAGGATTAGATAGCTTTGGGTTCGTGTAGGAATTTGACCCCAGGGAAACAGGGGTATTTGTGGTACAATCATTCCTGTACTTCTGTCTGATCGAGAAGTCGAATAATTCACATCGAGCTCAGTAATTCATATCACAGAAAATTCCATCCCGAGGACGTAGACGGTATGGAATTCTCATTTTCTCTAATGATACTGCATGCGGATGTACGCCAGTTTGTTATACAAGTCCAAATATTACGTGCAGCAATATTAATTATAGACCTATAATCATACAGAACGAGGCACTCTACTATAGTGTGTATTATATCATATTTCCCGGCCCCACCCAACAAAAAATCCCTTTGTATCTTATGCGGTCTATGGTTCCGATCGACCCCGCCCCTTTCCCTTCCTCGAAATGGCCCCTAGCTGTCAATATCTCTTCACAAGGGTTCTGTCATAAGAGATTATGTGCTTATAGAAAATAGAAATGCAACCAAGTGGTATGTGGGCCTCAATGTTTTTCATGCATCGAGTAGGCCCACTGATTTCATAACCTTTGGGGTACATGTAGCATTTTGGGACTGATAATCTCCTCATTTAGACTCAGACTAATAAAGAAGATTCTAGGCTTGATCAGACGTAACCTTTAAAAAAAAGGAATAAAGAAACCAATAAAACGTTATAATTATATAGACATTAATCTCTAGAAACGTTTGGTTGGTTTTGTGGTGCAGAGTCGCAACATTTTCTTTGGAACATCCGGGTTCTTGTTGACCCAATTATTTTATAATGGAAATTCAGTTTCGGACTGGTGTGGTGTGATTTTTGGAGCTGAATTTAGATCCGACATCGGTTTGAGCTTCGTAACTCGGTGTCGTGTCGAGAAATGGATTGACAGGGAAGCGAGAAATTCTCCAAAATCCTAGGAGTGGAGGCGTATTGCATGTAGCCTAGCTCATAAACCCCACGTATGTACAGGGTGTCCATAAAAAGGAAAACCCAAGTTTACAGATAAACAACTCGATACTTTCAAAATATTGCTCGGTTAATGCATATATACATGATTGGAAGTCTTAATTTCTCTAATTTCACATGACACGAAAATCATAATAAAGACATCACGCATGACTAATTTCAGACAGCCCAAAGCAGTAACCGTGTCAGAAACCCACAGTCCGCCAAAATAAGTGGATGGCTTTTACGTTTGGGTCATTATGGTTACCGAAAGATAGTAAATGATGTGGATATTATTTAAAAGCTCATATTCTCTTCTTTCATATGAGACCATAATCATAATGAAAAGATCACACACGAGTGAGCAGGTAGCACGTGTTTTTTGTTTTAGGAAATTAAATGAGGCAGTTGAACAAAAATGCCATTAGGCGGACGGTTGTGGCGTATGTTAAATTTTTTTGTGGCGTATGCCTGCTAACGGTTGTGCTGATCCTACTGGGTACGCCACTGTATTAGCAGGGACTTGCTATAGCAAGTCCCTGGTATTAGTATGCAGCCAATCCAGGGGCCTCGATCTATTTCCAGACTGGTGATGGGGGGGGGGGGGGGGGCGGGGGGGGGGGGGGGGGGGGTAGGGGGGGGGGGGCAATACTCTGACCGGATGCATGGAAGGGTGATCTATATTCCGTACTATAAGGGGAGCAAGTTCTACCTCTGTATTTTCAGACAGGGGGAGACAGGGGATCGACACTCCTGCTGGATATCTCTTCCTAGATCATTATTAATGATGTATAAGAGATGTCCACCCTGACCTGACCTACAGCCCCCACGTGGTATTTCAGTCTGTAGACGGGGTCAGATCTGCTCCCACAATGCAACAGTGATGATGTCACCCCCATATAGCTATACATCTTTTCTATTGATTTCTGTTGTTGTTCGTTTTTTTAAATAAATCATAACAAGTTCATCAACAGCCGTATGACTTTGATTTTATTTCAGCACAGCATGGTGTCGCTTTAATAGAAGTATGATCGATTGGAGTTGGTTAGGTTCGGTATGTACGATATGTCACGGAGCGGCAGGAGACACATGGCCGCTGAAAAGGTCATTACCATGTCCAGGGTAAATGCCGCGAATGCCACAAGGCCATATAAGGATCGTGTCTCTCTGTACATACAAACTTTTATTTTTTGTGTGTGTTTCTAGTTTTCCAAAAGTAATGAAATTACACACAAATGATAAAAAGGAACTTAAAGAATGTTAAATAGTTTCCTAGACAAAGTCATGACTTTTCAAACTACAACAAACGAAAAGATGTTATTGTATAATAACAACAAAAATGATAAAGATTGTATGTCTCTGCCGTCATACGGTGAGCTAATACAGCTTTCACTGTGAGGTATGCGTATGCCAGACGTGCGACTCAATTGAAGGGATAAGCTTTGCCAATTACTTACATAATAACATTTAGGAATTTTCTTTGTCATATATTATATTATATTATATATTATATATTTAAAAGGTATTGTAACGATTGAAGCTCTGTGCTTATGTTTCATCACCTTTGTTTGTTCATTCTTTAAACTGTATAATAGTTGCAACTTGTCTTTGATTAAACATCGTTATATTATTTTTCATGTGAAGTCAATTCAAATGGATTGTAAAAGTGAAAATGATTTATTATATATTCTTTTTCATGTGATGTTTACTCCAATGAATTGTGAAACTGTGAACATGCACAAATAAATAAATAAATAAATAAATGAATAACATTACTCTAATTATTACCCCGTTTGGCAAGAAAAAGGTTATCTTGAAGGTCCATCAAAAATGCAAGTAAGTTCTCTGATTTAAAAAAAAATGCGAGAGGATCTCCATTTTCACCAGGGTACGCAGAGAATAATGTCATTTCTTGCTCACATACCTACTTTTCTGTTTCTAAAAGTATCCCCGTGAACTCCCAACTCCTCCGATGTTAAAGATAAAGACCAGTTATGGTCATTCGATCGCATTGTGAAAGAAACGTTGTGGAATCGATCAGAAAAGGTTGATCATCTAGCATATAAGTATTGGTGTGTACTGCAAGGTTCTGGAATCATCAAAATGATAAGAAATTTGGTCCAGTCTTGATAAAGTTACAAGCACTGTACACAGAAAGATGTACATGGGACTACCCCCACACGTGCGCGACACGTGCGTTATATCTATCATGTCCAAATAGATATAATAATTTACCAAATATATCAATTAGTAGGCGGTTTCTCGGCAAAAATGTTATGATCACTTATTAGTCAAAACATATTCTTTCACATGATTGGTAATAACAGCTTCCATTTCATTTTTTGAGAGGGGGCGTTTCCAAAACTGGTCTTTACCCAGAGGCGGCGGACCCGGGGGGGGGGCACAGTGCCCCCCCACACTTTTTCAAGTCCCCAAAAAGTGCCCCTTTTTCCATAGGAAAAGTGACCCTTTAACTTTGTAAGAAGCGACCTTTTTTACATAAAAAGTGCCCCTATTACTTTGATATGTGCCCCTATTAATTTTTAAAAGTGCCCCCTCCCCTTTCCACCTCTGATATGTGCCCCTTTTATTTTGACACGTGCCACTTTTTCCCTGACAAGTTCCCAGTTTCCTTTGCAATAAGTGTCTATTTTCCATTCTCATAAGTGCCCTTTTTAATCTCTAGTAGGTGCCCCTTTTCGGGTACGAGAAGCGCCCCTTTTCACTTTTGTTAAGCGCCTCCTTCACCTCTGATAATTGCCCTATTCAAATCTTAGAGGTGCCCCTTTTACTTGACAATTGCCCTTTTTAACTCGGATAAGCACACCTTATATTTTCACATGTGCCCTCTTTCCTTTCTAATAAGTGCCCCTTTTCCTTATGATCAGTGTTCCCATTTAACAAAGAGCCCTTCGCCTTTTCATAAATGCCCCTTTTCACCTATGAAAATAATCCTTTTTCATTCTCCTACTAGTGTCCCTTTTCATGTCTGGTAAATGACCCTATTCAATTCTGAGAGATACTCGTTTTATTTTGACAAGTGCCCCCTTTTCCTCCTGATAAGTGCTCTTTTCATCTCTAATAACACCCTTTTTATTTTGACAGGTGCCCTTTTTCCTTCCTAATAAATGCTCTTTTTCATTCATAATATCCGCTTTTCATGAAAGCAAATGCCCCTATCAAAATCTTATCGGTGCTCCTTTTCTTTCAACAAATGCACATTTCCCTTTATTATTAGTGCCCCTTTTTCATTCTCATAAGGGCCTCTTTCATATATGGTGTGTGCCCCTTTTCAGATGCGATAAGTGCCCCTTTTCACCTCTGATAAAGTTAACCTTTTTAACAATTATACGTGCCCCTAATCCTTTCTTATGAGGAACCTATCCCTTTTTCAGATATGCCCCTATCAAAATCTGATGGTTGCCTCTTTTCCGTCGACAAATGCCCAATTTCCATTCTCATAAGTGCCTTTTTATCCCTAGTGAGTGCCCCATTTTCACCTCTGATAATAACCCTTTGTACTTTTACACGAGTTCCTTTTATTTTCTAATAAGTGTCTTATCCCTTCGATAAGTGTCCCCTTTTCCTCTCATCATTAAACGTGCCCCTAATTTCAAGCGACTAAGAGCAATATCTCCCAAAGCTCACTCGCTACGCTCTCTCACATTTATAGATGTTATAATTATGTTACTTATCAAAGGTCTTTTCAGTTTTACTGTTATGAGAATGTGCTTATTTATAACCCGATGAGGATTGGTTTTTTCCTCTTTATAAGATGTAGTTTTTGCACTGCGACCTCACAAATCTTACATTTTTCCTCGCTCGCTTTGCTCGCTCGCAAATGATTTGTTCGACCATCACAGCCAACTGCAAGGTATTATGCTAAAGCAATATTTTATACGATGTATAAAGAGGGGAAAAAATATTGAAATCATCCCTGATAATGTAATCAAATTATAGGGGTATATACCAATGTCTAAAAAAAATTATATTGTCGCTTTGAGATTCCCCTTTGTAGGTGCCCTTTTTTTTCTCCAGGAAGTGCCCTTTTTTGTTGGTCCCCCCCCCCCCCCCCACTTTGGAATTCGCTCCGCCGCCTCTGTCTTTACCTTAAGGTTCATCAAAATAGCCCTTCTTCTTCCTCAACATTCTTAGTGACTATTGGTATTGTGTTATCAGTTAAAATTTGCTTTAATGTCATAATTTATTATTAGTATATTGTATATACACATTCAAAGAACTTGTTATATTATATATAAGTATGTAATATTGCTGGAAATTTAATTTGATTTGTACTATGTTGCAGAAGAAAATAAATTCAAATTTTAAAAAAAATCTGATTTTTGTTATCCTTTGCTAAAAAGATCTTGAGAATGATGCTACATATTTGGGTTCTAATCAATGAATTTGAATTTGAATCTATAAATAATCAATAATAGCGTTTTGAAATAATTTCTTCTTTGATTTGTATAAATAAAAGTGTATAAAGTGTATATGAAATTACAAGAGTGGTGATGTCAATATATTCACTCATTTCAATAGGATGTAATTGGTACTTTTTAAGTATTCAAATCATTAGAAACCAACCGAAATATCTTCACAGAAAAAGGAGGGGCTGAAGGATACTTCCCTGTGTAATTCCATATAGTAATGCATTTTGGATTGATTATACATCAATGGAGATTGTTTTTGTGAGCTCTTTCTTTCCTTGCAGTTCTCCCCAAGAATAACCAAGTCATGTATGACTTTTCTGTAGGCGATCTTTGATGTCTTCCTCTCCTGAAACAAAAGGCCCATTTTTGAACAAACAAACAAAATATAGGCCTACCGTTTCCGCGATAGAAGAAGTGCCCCGTGAGTTAAAATTGCCACTCTAATTTAGCTGACGTGTTCGTGTCCCCATACAAATCTATTTTAAGAATTTCTGTAAAATGTAAAAAATTCTGTTAAATAATGTCCAAATATCGAAAACCAATTGGATATGTTTAGTATTGGCTGAGATATGACCATCAGAATAAGAGTGGTCAAGTGTGACGTCATAAAAAAAACTATTTTTAGAGTTTCCAAATTTGAACTTCGTTTTCCGAAAGAGCATAAAAAATAATGTCAAAATATTGAAAACCAATTGAGTATGTTAAGTATTGGCTGAGATATGATCATCCGAATAAATAGTTTTCAATGGGAAATCACCGTTATTTTGCTCTGCATCATTATGGTATTTTTTTTTTTTTTTGATGACGAAACATGTTTACCATACCGAAACGCCTTTTTTCGTTTGCTCGGGTAATCTCGAAACTAGAAAATTAGTATTGGGCATGTATCCGTATTTCGATTCCAAAAACTATCGGAGATTGTACCTTTACCAATTGTTTTAATCGTTCAATTGTTTTAATTGGATTCTAATTATCGAAAAGTTTTCTCCTGTGGGAAAGACACTCAATTCGGCTGCTCCGCTAACATTCTTTGAATTTTATAAGTAATCTTGGTAATGCAAGAAGATAAATTGACTTATTTTGTTTTAAGGACATTCGCAATGCTGCAAATTTAGACCAAAAGATATTTCTATTACTGTTCTGTTTGATACCAATGAGTGATCAGAATTCTTTGATGTAGACATAACATAGTTTTCTGGACCCCGCTAGCTGGATTCCGCCAGCAGACCGCTAGTCAGGGTTTGGAGAAAAATATTGCGGCTACTTTTGCCGAATTGTTTTTCACCATATTTCGTATTTCAATCGTCTCCAATTTGTTTAACATATCCACAGGAGTACCAAAAAATGGCATTATCTTCAAAGAAAGAGTCAAAATGCGCAGAAAAAATGCACATAGATAAATACATTTGGTGGGAATAATGAAGGCTTTTAAACATTTTTAAAATATAAAACAGATGATTTAAGGATAGAAATAATATGCAAGTTGTGATCTTACCTGTTGGTTGCGCCATTTTGATATGTCCAACTGAATCGCAGATCCTAGGAAAATATCCGGGAAGACTGCCTCCTTTTTTCTTGGGCCTGACAGAAAATGGGCTAAAACTCCGTGCTTTGGTCGGTAAGCAGGTGGGCAGTGAGAACGGCGATGAGCGGCGAGGGGCGCTGGCTGCCTTCCAAAGAAGAGAGTGTGCGGTTACAATTCTCATGGACAAATTTGGCTATGAGAGGATCGCGCGTTCGGGGTTTGTGGGCGGGTCCGCACCAAGTGAGACCAATGGCAAGTCGTGAGGGTAAACGCTTGCGATGTCGGAACATCCATTGGGAGTTATACCGACAACGTACATGAAGACCTTTACAGACCCCATAATTGAACTTGGTGACTATTTTGCTTCTCGCGGCCGACACGGACGATATGTGACAGAGCATGCATGCATGGAGACCGAACGGGGAAGGTCTATAGGAAGGGGCACTCCCTTTCCGGATTTCATTATTGCTGTTTTTATTCCCAGCAGATAAATTTTAAATAAAGTCAATGTGCAATCAATACAATTTATCATACTGGTTAGAAATAAGTTCTCGGATTTGTTTAACCTGACGATAAAGCCCAAATTCGCCTTCAAAAAATATATAATTATAGATAACTTTGACGATTACGAATTACAAGTTTCGTTTTCTTTAAATACTGTGACTATGAGCAACGCCCCAACTGCTCGCTCCTTTTTTAAAAATTAAACATTTTCAAGCTAAAAATTGTATTTTTCTTTTAGTACTTAGCAACGCCCCAACCGATAGCTCCTTTTACAAATTTAAACACTTTCAAAGACAAGCCATTTTTCTGGCAATCTACATCATGATTGTATAGGCCTAGCCTGTACTTGGCCATACATGGCATTGCGAATGAAAATCAGTAGTGTTTTTTTTTCGTTCTGGATTTAGTGATGAGGGGATGGGATGTTCGCCAGCTCCGTTTGACTCTGCATGGGTATGGGCTGGATATGCCACTATTTATATTAGTACATTGGAATTACGAGTAGCATTCAGGGGGCAGTGATATATCCCGTAATGATCGGAGCGATGACGTGCGTGAAGCGGAAAAAGCATTGTGACATACGTGTGTACGAGAGAGTGTAGCCACAAATCGGTTATGGGAGCGACCTGGGAACGGGGCAGTGGCGTAGCTACATGGAAGAACGTGCCCCCCCCCCCCCCAATCGAATGCTCCACCCCCCCCCTTTATGCAGATGATACATGTATATACGTAGAAAATAAGAATGTGAACGCTCTGGTCAACAATCTAAATGATGATCTCTCAGCTATTAACAAAATATGGTTGGAAAAAAATAAATTGGCGTTGAATGTAAAGAAATGCGAGTTTTTGTTGATAGGGAGTAGAAATCGGATTAGAAAGATAGATGTGCCTGATGTTTGTATAGGAACAAATGTAATCAAAAGAGTAACGAAAATTAGATACCTTGGAATTGTACTTGATGAATACCTTGACTGGAGCAAGCAAGCAGATAAGCTTAAACAAGACGTAGGGAAAAGTCTGTATCTACTCAAAAGAATTCGTCCATTTATATCACAACAGACAGCATTGGTATTTTATAAGAGCCTAATACAAAGCAAATTTGACTACTGTGATGTAATCTGGGGAAACTTAGGAAAAGTACTTAATGACCATCTACAAAGACTTCAAAATAGAGCTCTTCGTTGTGTATTAGATGTTGATTGGATGTATCCGTCTGAACTATTATGTACCAAATTAGATGTTAAAAGACTTGATGAGAGGCGAATTACACGCACTTTACATTATAATGTACAAAATTGCACATGATATGCTACCAGAGAGTACATGTAATCAATTTGTATTTAGTAACAGTAATTATGATTTAAGACATTCATATTTTAAAATCAAACTACCACCGGTTAAAACTAAATTTAAAAAGAGAAGTCTGCAATACAGTGGGGCAAAACGATGGAATGAGTTACCTAATGATGTAAAAGCTTTGAGCTTTTACAGTTTCAAATTGGACAGTAGAGTGAGATAGTACTAGATTGGCTCCTTTTCTCCATCTCTTTCTCTCTCTTTCTCTAACACGCTCTCTCTCACTCTCTCTCTCTCCCACATCTTTCTCTTTCTCTCTCTCTCTCTCTCTATAATATTTCTAACTATCTCCCTCTCTGTTATGCCTCCTGTTCGCAATCTGTGCAATATGCTGTGCAATCACACTAGCTGCTTTTTCAATATATAATCAATGTTTACCAGTTTGCTCATTTAAATATATATCAATTTTTAATTGTCAATTCCTAATTTTAACTTAACTTTTACTTTATGTTATTTCATTTTATATATTTATTAATTAATTATTTATATATTATGTTGTTCTGCATGCTAGTTATGATTGTTTTCATAATATTTTATTCATTTGATTTTAAATCTGTTCTTCTTTTACTTTTGTAATTGTTTAATTTGTATGGCGTCTTAATTTGAATTGTATATTATTTTGTATGAGATTGTTATTATGTATGCACGGACCTGCTGAAAAACAGCCATTGGCTGATGTAAGTGATCCGTGTTGAAATAAAAATGAAATGAAATGAAATGAAATGAAAGGAATAGGGAGAAGAACGCGAGGTAACATAATGAGATAGATTGCTCGAAAACGCTCTTCAAAGATTATCATATAAAGTGACAGTGGTGACAACATGATAAGTCTTCAATTAAATATGTTGTTATAAAAAGGTGCATTAAACAATTCTCGACAATTATGGCTTTGGGGTGATCCGATCTGCGTCCTTCGTGTAGCGTATGCACCAGATAAGAAAAAGAAATGGAAATGGAGTGAAAGATAGAAGTATGTATGTGTGTCCGTTTCACTTTCAAATGCAAAATGTTCTCACTTTATGGGGTAAGGCGTATACCCCCCCCCCCCCCGGACTATTCAATCACCCCTCCCCCCTCAAATTTTGACCACCTTATACAGCGTTTTTCAGCTGGGTGCCACGTTGGAGTTTTTGTTATACAATATATTTTGTTATATTTTGGAATAACGTTTACTCAATATACACGAAGTATCACAAACTGCAATATGCCCAAATATAATATCACTTTGGATATCTTGATGAGGAAATAACATTTCATAAATAGCCGAGTGTATTTTTTATAGCTCGCTTCACTCGCTCGCAAACTTTGAAATAGGAAAGTTTTAGGCAGCGAGGTCCCCAATGATGATATGACGCTTTTCGGTCACCTCGCTGCCCGAATATCGTCAAAATTCGGCAGCATGGCGCCCGAATTTTACCTTATTTATTGTATTTTTATATCGAAATTAAATTTATTCTACAACAAAGGGTCTTTCTCGTTCTCTTAATTACTCGCAAAATTGATACATCGGGATGAAACCAGTACCTGGCAACAAGAGGACCGAATATACAAATTTTCATTTTACCTATATTGATGACTAAATAACATGTTTGCCTTAATAAAAATGCAACGAAATCTGGCTCACAATATTTCAGATCAGGATCAAACAATTTAGGGCTAGATCGAGGCCCATACGTCTATGAAAACAATGGATGGATAACGAATCCTCTTTATAATATTTTGATTGGGGCGACCCAAAACTTTTGTAACTCTTAAAATGGTTCCGTGACTAAAATTCTAAAAAAAAGTAGAAAAACGCTGATCAAGTAGAATAAAGTGCCCCCCCCCCCCATGATTGAGCCCACGCTACGCCACTGTATAGGGCTGCTTACCGAGGGGTGCCGCAGACGAATATTAAAAATCGTGTATAGGATGGCAAGTGAAGGTTGACGGTTTAGGCCTTTTTAACGAATACACGACCACCTCCTAATTAGTCATGCTCTTAATAATGAATCAAATGTTGATCAGTAACCGAATGGTGGTAGTAAAAAATGTGATTTTGGATTTAGATTAGGGTTCGGGTTTAATCGAGGGTTTATGATTTATGGTGATAATTTTTCACTTTCTTCTCCCCTCTCCTCCTCTCACCCGATTCCTTTCCCATTCTTCGGACATATATAATTCTTAAAAATAAATCTAATGAAGTCTCAATTCGATTCGCTGTCCTCGCATTTCTTTTATCATTCCCCTCTCCCGTTCGTCAATAATCTCTTCTCTCTTCCCGTTTCCGCGGTGTTTTCCAATTCCACTAACATCTTCCCATGTCACTTTCTTAGCTTCTCATATTATCACTTTCACTTATTTCTTGCAATAAAGACTTTTCACAACTTTCTCCTTCCAGTAACACCCCCCCCCCCCTCGTAATAAGGATGTCGATAATAATACTGAGGTATCTGTATCTTCATTTCTCTCTCTCTCCTCGATTCATTATTCGTTTTTCCATCCTTGAACTTTTCCCCTCTTTTACTAGTTTGTTCGTAATTTGGCTTTAGGACACTAAAAGAAACTTCAGAGATAATACATTTTAATGAAAAGTAGTTTGAATTGTATTTCAGGTCGTTTCCTTGTTTTTACATAGTTAAAAGTTTCCATACATATTGATTAAGAGAAATTAATATAATTAGTGTACTTCATCAGAAAGAAAAACGGCCATGAAATTTGATATCTTGCGGCCAATTTACAGAGTTTTCTAACATTACTTTTTCATTTACAAGTTCAGCATGAAGTTATTTTGATTCAAAATCATGGACAAATCTTTATGGTATATTCAAATCGTCCTTATGGATTTCAATTTTTATTGCATTTTTTTTTTTAATGTGTAGGCTACATCTTCTAAAGGTAGCATTTATAACACTTGCGCGACAACGGCCACTATTATGCAAGCTGTGGATTCTGGCTTCCTGAGGAATCTTCCCTTAGCTTCTCTGGCAGGAGACTGTTGATGTCTTCTCCCTTCATGAGAGCCTTTTCAAGGGTGACGAGGAGCTTGACACCGTCTACGAGTTGTTGGACGAGATAGACTTCGGAAAAACCGATGCGATCCGAGTTGGAGATATCAAAGGTACCGTCAGTAGAGGCTGTGTCTACACCTCCTGTTCCACGCTTTTGCAGACGCATGTGATCTAGGATAGAGTCAAAGATTTTCTGTTGACTTAACAAAGGAACCTTGACATGGACGCCTGCACGCAGTCCCGTACCTAGATTGGATGGACATGTCAGTACATAACCAAGATGCTCATTCCACATGAACTGGTAACCCTTGGACTTGATGGAGTCTTCGACCTTTTTGAGACCGTCGCAGAACCTCTCAAACACTCGCTTCATGTTCCCGCTCTTCTCCATGGAGATGACTCGAGTGTGATCTTCCTCGTTGACCCAGACAAGGAAATTCTTCTCGTCATTGTGCCAGATACCACGACCCTGTGGCCAGTCACGTGCCATATTGGCACAAAGCAAAAGCGGGGATACAGGCTTGTCAAAGAGGAAGTGGTCTTCGATGAGCTTCTCTTGCTCTTCGTCTGTCATACCGGTCAGTGGGTAGTACTTTCCCTTCAGAGGTCCACTTAGGGTAGATAATGCTTCTGTTGTAATCTTCTCTACTTCCGCACGTTCTGCTCTGGTGGAACATGGCGGGAGAGCCAAGCCGCGGATGCAACGACCAGTACGTACACGACAAGATAGGACGAACTCAGGGTCCAAATCATCTCCGCCTTTGAGTTCTGCTGCATTGAGGTTGGTAGGGTGTTTGGCATCAAGAGCGTAACCGCCGTGCCTGGCACTTATCACCGGGTCGAAGATAGGAGCAAATACCTCATAGCACTCTTCATCTCCAGCTACCAAACCAACAGTCATGATGTATGGATGTCCAGGATTGTCAATGCCAGTTTGAATGCAGTCGTTCAGGGTGACTCCACCTTTTGTCTTCAAGTTGCAGATCTTGTTGTAGATTTCTTCGGTCATGCATTTGGACATCCAGTTGTTGTGCAGAGAGAAATCGGGGTAGTCAGAACTGAAAGGCTTTATTGGTGGTTTGGGACGGCATTGCTGTGGTAGAATATCAAAAATGTCCTCGCCCTTTTCAAGTTTCTTCTCCATTTTGACGAGAAGTTCAACGCCGTCGACAACAAACTGAACTTGCTGTACTTCTGATGAACCAAGCCTGTCGAGGTTAGAGATGTCGAAGGTTCCATCAGTCGAGGCAGTATCTACTCCACCTGTACCTCTCTTCTGAAGTCGGAGGGCTCTTAGGATCTGGTCGAATCTCGGATACTTGCTCAGCAGAGGCAGTTTCACATGTACGCCAGCGCGTAGGCCGGTTCCCAGGTTGGACGGACAAGTAAGTACGTAACCCAGATGTTTGTTCCACATGAACTCCTTGCCATCCTTTTTGATCATCTGCTCGAACTTCTGCAAACCTTCACAGAATCGCTTGAAGACCGCTCGCATATTCCCATCCTTCTCCATAGAAATGACACGGATATGATCTTCCTCATTGACCCACACCAAGAAGTTCTTGTTCTCGTTATGCCAAATTCCTCTTCCCTGTGGCCAATCACGATGCATTCTTGCGGCGGTAAGAAGAGGAGAAACAGGTTTGTCAAAGAGAAAATGGTCATCTATCAGCTGTGTTTGTGTTTCATCAGACATTCCTTCTAGTGGGTAGTATTTTCCTTGCAAGTCTCCATCGAATTTATCAAGAGCTCCGATCGTGATCGTCTCTACGGCAGCTCTCTCTTCCACGGTGCAATGCGGGGGCAGAGAATACCCGATGATGCTGCGTCCTGTGCGAACACGGCAAGACAAAACATATTTGGGATCCAGGTTATCTCCTCCTTTAAGATCTGCATGGTTTATGTTGGTGACATGGACGGCATCTTTGGGATAACCTCCGTGTCGTGCATCAATGACCGGGTCAAAGATATCAGCAAAGACGTCATAGGATTCCTCATCTCCTGCAACCATTCCAACGGTCATGATGTGAGGATGACCAGGGTTCATGACTCCCGTTTGGATGCAGCCATCCAGAGTAAAGCCACTGGGCGTCTTTTTGTCCTTGAGATTTTTCCAAATGTCGTATGTCAGACAGTGGGCCAGATGATTGCTGTGTTTGGATAGGTCTGGATATCCTTCTTTCACTTGTTCTGCACGAATTATTGCAGGGTCCCGGGGAATCTGGCCGCTGATATCTGATCCCTTTTCTAGGGCTTTTTCCAACTCAATCAGCTTCTTGACACCATCAACAACGGATTGAACCTGTTGTACTTCAGAAGTGCCAAGACGATCTAGGTTTGAGATGTCGAATGTGCCGTCAGTGGATGCCGTATCCACGCCTCCTGTACCACGTTTCTGGAGACGATAATGCTTCAGAATGGATTCAAATCCAGCGTGCTTGCTGAAAAGAGGAATCTTGATGTGGACTCCTGCGCGCACACCTGTACCAAGATTGGATGGACAAGTGAGCACATATCCAAGATGCTCATTCCATGAGAATTCATACCCTTTCGCTTTGAGAGCATTCTCGACTTTGTTGAGACCATTACAGAATCGTTTAAAGACGTTCCTCATGTTTCCACTTGTTTCCATGGAAATGACTCGAGTGTGATCTTCCTCGTTAACCCAAACCAGGAAGTTCTTATCGGCATTGTGCCAGATCCCACGTCCATCAGGCCAATCACGGGCCATGCGAGCTGACATAAGCAAAGGAGAAACGGGCTTATCGAATAGGAAGTGATCTTCAATTAGTTTGTCCTGCATTTCCTCTGTCATCCCCGTTAGTGGGTAATACGTGCCTTTGAGTGGCCCATCTAAAGTTGCCAGTGCGTCTTTACAAACTGTCTCAACGTCTCGACGTTCAGCCCTCGTGCAATGCGGTGGGAGGCCGTACCCTCTTATGCAGCGGCCTGTACGAACTCTGCATGAAAGGACATACTTTGGATCAAAGTCATCACCACCCATGAGATGATCAGGGTTGAGATCAGTTGTGTGCTTTGCATTGCGGGGATATCCGTTGTGTCTTTTGTCAATAGTTGGATCGAAGAGGTCAGCAAAAAGATCGTAACACTCTTCATCCCCAGCCACCAATCCGACAGTCTTGATGAAAGGATGTCCTGGGTTGTCCACCCCGGTCTGCATGCAACCATCCACAGAGTAACCAGAAAGTGTGCGAAGGTTACAGATTTTGTTGTAGATGGAAGGCTTCAAAGATTCTGCCAGATAATTGTTGTGCTTGCTTAGGTCAGGGTAATTGGGATCCGGTCTGTTGAAGAAGAGATACAAATTTACAATCAAACGAAAATCGTATAATGATAAGGAGATGAAGAAAACAGTTTGATTATATGTACTGTACAGCAATTATTTAAAAAAAACACCTTCTAAAATGTATATATAGGACTATACCAGAATCATCCACGGCTTACAGACATGACAAAGATAAAGAAAATCAACTTGGAAACCTGTACAACTTACATGGATTTCGAAGGTGTCTGCAAAATTGACTTTATATTTTGACGAAAGAGTCTAGGCTATTTCGCCCATTTTTGGTGAAGTGGTATTCCACGTTTTCACATACCTTTACATTTAATTGAACATTAAATGTAGGGGCTATATACATAGTCAATAAGACACGTCGTTCTTGCAGCACTGCCTTGCGTTTTGCACTAATGATAGCTATGGTAAACTTGACGATATTGATACAAAATAATAAAAACCAACAAGAGCTATAATAAAAACTAACAAGAGCTAAAGACCAAAAGTTTTGAGGGGCTTTTGGCAGCCTATGCTTAAACCATTTAGTGGAGGCGCGCCTCAGAGGTCAACAAAATAAACAGCCTAAAGTAATCGCTCAACTCCAAACTCACTTTGCCATGTTCCCATTGATACTTTGATACTAAATTTGATACCATAATTAAGTTTACAACTTACTCCACAAATGGTTCAGATTCTTTAGTGAGTTCTTCAGCTGCTCCTGTCGTTTCTGCTTTGTTTGCTGCTTTTGGACTAAAATGAAAATTTGACCAAAACAAAACAAAATCAAAACAAAATAAATAACAAAATATCTGACTAAATAAAAATCAACATTGTCAATTACACTTTTTTAAATTTTGAGCATGGAAGATTTCTTTGTGAATTGTATTTATTTATCTTGTTTATTATGCTACCCATTACACTGATGAATTTCGTCTTGGGTCTTTTTTCTTTGAATCTTTTAAAAATCTTCATTCACCATCCATCATTCGAAGCGATGTAGAAACCACATTAAGAAATATCAAAAAAGACCTTCAGTCCTTACCATGATTGAAAATTCATTATTGATAAACATGCAAAACTATGAAGGCTGTGATCTTTCAATCTTCTTTGTGATATCAATAAAGGTGAAAATATACTCTACTCTTTCTTTACATACAAAACGTAAATTGATTAAAACTGAATTCAATGAGCAAATGGAGGAGAGAGACAGACAAGGAGAGACAGAGAAGGGGGAAACGTAATAAGATGGCATCGCTTTATAGCGCGTCTGCATCAGGTCATATAATATTATTAAAAAAGAGAAATAGGTTTCAAATATTATAGTAGTCGTATGAGTAATACAAACGAAAACTTTCAGCTTACTTGTCTTTAGCGGGGGCCTGGTTTGCCTTTGCACCAGCAGCTGGTTGACCACCTGGTGATAAAGTAATTTTATCAAAATGTAGTCAATTAGTTACTCAGGGGTCAGCATTTACGTGAGCGTATAAGGGAGGAGTCATATTATAACCATATTATAAACCAAACATTAACAAAACTGGCGAATTCAACGATTTGAAATGTAGACCAAGTTCATGTTGTGAGGTAATCAAAATTCTTAACAAAAGTTGTCAGTGTAATCCCCCAAAAAGTTGATGAAAAGACTATAAGGATAATACTTACATTAATGAAATCATACCAAAATATTAATAGATGGACATTTTTTAACAATCATTTAGAAAGAATGTAAAAAGATCAGATCTACACCCTTAAATCGGAATTGACTTTAGTCTACTACACCTTCATGTTACGTTCGGTGAAAATTCAATATGTTCCGTTTGGACGGCTCCACGAATTCCCTCTCGTCAAAAGATTTGTTTGTGTATTAAGTCCTAGATCTACGTCTACACCTTACAGGGGTAAGCCTAATCAGATGTTTTTTTTGTTCTGTCTAGCTCTAGTCTAAATACAAGCTTGTTCAAATTAACGTTTGAAATTATCTGTTCAGATATGTATACACAACCCGTCTGCCAGTGCTCGACCAGGGCACTTAAACTTGGCCATTTATGGGGCGCCACCGGGCATGTTTGTCCTTCATTTCATCACACACATTTGTCATATTGGTTTCCTTATTCCCACTAACACTCCATGCATAGACTATAGACTCTACACATAATGATAAGATCGCCAGTGCGAGTTGCCGAAATAAAGCATACCCGCGGTGCGAAAAGTGCACGACTAGCGTCGACACAAATCCTAAAAATCGTTAGGACTCTACATTCATATCTACCGTAGATTTTTCTAGATCTGTCTTTTTTAGTAGATTTAGCCTGGCTAGAGTTCAGAGTTTAGCCCTTATCGATCTTGTTAGGAAAAAAAAATAGTTTTCACACTGGTTATACTATAGCTAGATCTAGATGCATGCCAATTTATATAGACTAGGGTCTAGATCTATCCAGACGTTGTGTGTCCGAACAGGTTGTGTATTTGATTTAAAAACAGCATTTTAAAGCTGTTTACAATACAAGCAATATTTCATAATTTTCTAAATCTAACAAAGTGTTCTCTCTGCAATCTTGAGGAGGATAATACCGTCGTACACGCTGTGGCTGCCTGCTCGATTACAGTCAACCTATTGGAAGACCTTATCGACAGAGTCAGCAGACTCCTGCGCAAGGTCTTCGACTCTGCACCAAATACACCACTGCTCAACACCCAGGACCCTTCCCATCCGACTTGCGCTATTCTCTTGCCATATGATCCATTTTAAAGATGACACTAGATTATCTTTACAAAAACAATGCCCATCGCCTGCACTCCATTACCCTCCAACTGAGGATTATATAGACAGCCTAGTACTAGTAGTAGACCCTAGTAGTAGTAGGCCTAGTACAACTTCGACTGCGATGAACTCGCTGATCTCCGAACAGCGGAGGAACAACAACAGAGAGAGTGCTAGAGTAGAGGCTAGACTATGTTGGGCAATATTTTAAAGAACAAGTACCATGATGGTTAGCTAGACTCTAGATCTAGATCTAGTGATATTCGATGAAATTTTTTCGTTAAATCCGAAGGCAAAAGAGAAGGCTTTATAATCATAACTGTTCAGTGTCCGCACACCCAACTGAACTCCCGATCAATAAAGACATCTATCATCGTTCATAAACACTTACTCGATCTCATACTATAGTCATACACATTTTAAATCACTGATTCCAGTGATACAAATACAAAGTGAGTGATACGAAGAAGTTTACATAGAAGACTCTAGATCTAGACCCACGTTTTATAAATCTTTTAAGAATTATTTTAGACAATGCTTAGTGCTTAGTCTATTGATGAAAGCTTTTTGTTAATACTAAGGCAAAAGGGACGGCTTTAAAATAGCCTTTATTTTTGTTAAGTGACCGGACACACAACCCCCAATCACACGCAATGATCAATCTGATGCACTGTTATCAAACTCAGGTCAGTCAGTCAACCATGAAAATATTGAAATTGTCTCAACTAAACGTTAAATTAAATAATTTTTCTTCATACCTGTGGCCGTGGTTTGTTGTGACGATGCTCCGCATCCCATTGCTGGTTTACTGATTACAATTCATAGGTAGAAAATTAAATAATTAATACAAATTTGTTCCTTTCTTGATTAGGCGTGTGATTGGAGTTTAGGTCCTTCTGCAATGCAACAGCTGTTTGAATCATGGCGCTTATGGCAACAGTAACACGTGACGTGGTATACGCGCTTTATGCATTATTTTGGTACGCGTGTTACTTGCTTTTTGAGGTCAATGACCTCTTCGCGTTAACGTACGCTAGAAGCGCGTTCACGTCACAATAAATTCTTTGTGACGACATGTGGTATTGTGTTTAAGAGCAGGGGTGGCCGTCACATGAAGAAGAAAAAAATCATTAGTATCATTTCGCACACGGGGAGCTTCGCGAATGAATAAAAAGATGATAATAATACTTGTCATTATATAATGGATAACATCAATTATAAAGTATAACTTAGGGGTCTGACCACAAGACCGAAGGCCCGCGAGGCCTAAGGACCGCGAGACCGAATATAAAATTATTTCATATTATATTTCCGAACCGCACGTAAAAATAACATGCCGCAAGCTATCTAATCTTGGCCGAATTTCGGCATCGTGTGGTTGACAACATAATTATACATCATTATAGTTCCGTTCACAAGACAATAAATGAATAATTATAAAGACCCTAGAGCACATAATTATATTCATCTTCACCCTTTTGTGTGTATGCACTGTGACCATTGCAGCTGTGGAAGTATTGCTGTCATAGAGGTGCCTTATTTTAAATTAGATTAAGTTTTAATTATATTTTATAATGGAAAATTGTAATGAAATATTAAAATAGGGATTTCTGCGTTTTGCTACATGTTCTTTGTTTCCCTATTAAACAGTTTTTTTTTTTAGAGACTGATATTTAATAGAGTCTTCAATGTTTCACGGACTGCACACCAAAATTCTGCGTGATATTGCGTGATGGGATCCATGAATAAACTTTTATGGGGTTTGTCTTGACTTTCTGCAATCGACGTCTGAATTGAGGCCAGAAGATATAAGCGTGATAAAAAGTTGCACTGTGTTTTTTGTCATTTTAGCTATAAAGTCGATGCGTTTCTTGGCATTTAAAGCAGCCAACTATCACCATCAAAATATCACTATTTACGATAAGCTATATAATTATTAGGATGTTCGTCAAATTCTTATCATCAACTCGTCATTACAATGAAATGACCCTAATTAATGATGTCGTGAGTAATTCTTTTTTTCAGATGTAAGATTTTTCATCCCCCATTTTCATTTTTATATAACCGATTTATGATCTATAGTATTTTGCTCCAAATTTACTAGCCCGAATCACTCCATTAAATCTTCTTTAAACCTACTCTCTTAAAAAAAAGTGAATTTTCACTCTATTTTCACTTTCTTGGGAGTGACGTCCGTGATCACTTGTTTAGGAGTGAAAATCGATTGATTTTAGAGTGCTCTCTAAGAAAAAAGAGTGAATGTTCACTCTATTTTCACTCCATTTACACTCTCCAGAGGAGTGACGTCCGTGATTTTGAAAATTCACTCTTTTTTTTTTAAGAGAGTATACGCCAAGGGTCGATATAAATAGGCCTACATTGTTTTAAGCACCAAGCTATATACACTCACAAAAAAGACATCCTAAATCCAAATGTGTCTGCTAATTTAAGCATAATGTATTGTATGTCGTATAACTGCACACATAATAATTATGGTTTTCGGTCTCGCGGGCCTTCGTTCATGGCTGTCGTCACACGAATCGCCAGAATCTCAACTTTCAATTTTGTTTTACAAGCAAATGGATTTTACTCTTTACCTTAGTGAAAATGTATTTTGTAATCAGAATATAAGGTGAGATATACAAAACAAACAATAAGTAATCGCTTCACTGCCCAAATATTAGGTGATGGGTCCCCGAATTTCAAATTCTTTGGGGTGGCTCCCCAGTCCCCTCCCCTGCATTATACGCCTATGATCACAGATGGTTTAAATCTGAATTTTAAAAGATAGCTATCATTTAAACAGATGTATTGTCGTCTGTGTCCACTAATGAGTAGTGACATTAAAAGAAAACTACTACCCGTCACTGATCAGGAGACCCCAGTTCAAGTGAGCTGCCGATGAAACTTGATCCCCCGTAGCCTGCATTCCTGTAACTCAGTCTCTGTAACAGTGCATGGTTTCATGTTTGTATGTGAAGACATTATACATCTCAGGTGAGATGATATTGATCCGTGGCTGTGCTATATCCGTCCCTGATGATTATCATATATCACGTCAAGAGAACATTATGGGATGTGCATTATAATAATAGCCCCGTCATCATAAGCACCGGAATGAGAGGGGGGCAAGGGGCGCTCGCAAAACGGGGGCAAAACGCCTTTTCGCCCCCCCCCCCCCCCCCGCCCCTAGGAAAAAACAACATTAAAGCCGGGGGTACTCACATAGGACTAACAGGGGTGTGCCGCTCTAATGGGTCACTTTTTCACACACAAAAATCCCCAGACATTGGTCCCATTAAAAAAAAAAAAAATCCTAAACATGGGTCTGTTTTTTCAAACACCCGAAAATTGTGAAAAATGGGCTTTACTTCGAGAAAATGAGGTGTCAAAATATGCTCACCTGACCGTAATTTAATGCCTTAAGCCCCTGAGCTTCCGGGGGCCATGCCCCCCCCCCCTTGGAGTGGGTCCTTGGATGCTCATCTGACCGTTATTAAATACCTAAACCTTCTGAGCTTCCGGGGGCTCAGCCCCCTGGGCCCCCGCCAATTAGTGACCTGCCAGTGTCACAAGTAAGATATCTAGATAATGCTTATCTGACCGTAATTTAATGCTTAAAACCCCCTGAGCTTCGGGGGGCCCGCCCCTGGACCTCACGCCAAAGCTCCACCCACTCCACCCGCTCGCTAAACGCTCTACCTGATCGTTTATACTCCACTTTGAAAAACGTTCCGCGGGGCCCTTAATGTAACATTATGAGAGTGATGGTAATGCAGATTTTTTCATCTGCCCCGAACGATTTTGCACATTACGCCACTGCCCGTGGAAGGTGAGCCCTCTGGACCCCCCCCCCCCCCCCCTCCCTCCCATCCCTGACTTTTTCCGGCGCGCCTGGCCGTCATAATCATAACCTGACGAAATAAAATTAAGTTCAAACCTAACCACTGCGGAGATAACGAGAGTTCATATTCGAGACGAGACGAGACGAGACGGTAACTCATCTGGCGAGCAAATGCAGTAAGACAGTGTTCATAGACAGAGTACAAAGTAAGGCAGTTGCAGTTCATTGGGGTCTGTCAAACAAAATATAAACTTCCACATTGAGACAAAGGGGACGAGCATAAAGGGCGCAACCAGTATCCAAGAATGAAGATGTAAAGCTCCTATGTGATTTCAACGACCAAATAGACAAGGCGAAATAGGCAAGAAGACCAGAAATCATTCTCACAAAGAAGGGGAAGATAATTGTGTCTTATAATATATATTGCAATTCCAAGAGACTGTATAATTATAGAGCTGGGAAAAACGACGATAAAAAAGGTAAAACGATCTGGCATGGGAGCTAAAATAAGGATATAGAAGGCAGGCAAAGACAGGGGTAATTCATAGTGGTCCGAGCCGTGTGTGTGCCACAGTGCCCCCTCCCCCCATCCCCACCCCAACTTTCAAAATACCCCAAAAGTGCCCCTTTTAAAGTAAAAAAGTACACCTTTTTACGTAGGAAAAGTCCTGCTTTTTTAAAAACTACAGATAAGTGCCCTTTTGACCTCTGTTAAATGCCCCTATTCTAATCTGATAGGTGCCCGTTCTTTTTTGACAAGTGCCCCTTTTCTTTTGAAATAAATGACCATTTAACCTTCTCATGAGTCCCCCTTTTCAGGTGTGAGAAGTGACCCTTTTACCTTTCATAAGTGCTCCTTTTAATTTGACACGTACACGTTTTCCTATCTTATGATAGCCCTTTTCCCATTCTAATATATGCCCCTTTTTCATCTCTGATAAGTGCCCCTTTTACTTTGACACGTGCTCCTTTCCTTATTTCATCTATTAATGAGAACTTATCGGTCGCAATTAATTTTTGATTTTTTGCTCGCTCGTTTTACTCGCTCGCCAAGGTTATTCAGAACTTCAGACCATCACACACAACAGCAAAGTATGGTGCTGAAGCAGTACCTTAGACCGCGTAACAAGAAAATCTTCAACATCATCCCTGATAATGTATTAGTTACAATGAAAGGGGTATAATTATACAAAGTCTAAAATTCATGATTTTGAGCTGAGAGATTACCTTTTGAAGATGCTTATTATTAAAGAACTACATGTCTACATTTTTGTTCTCTTTCGAATTATGCATTCATAACAGCCGGGGAACCTGACAAGAAACTCTGACAAGATGCACTGTAATGATTTAACGAGAGATGGCGCTATTAAAAAAGTATATTGCATACGACATACAGTTGTTTTAAAACTACATAGCAAACTACTCTAAACTAGAGGGAAGCAGAAAATCAGAGAAGTAGACTGGTAAATAGGCAATCTTTGAAGGTTGTAATCCTATACGAATTGGATCTTCAAATTGGCAGAATCGCTCCCATTCGTTCCAACGCACAAAATGACTACAATTTCATTTTTAAAAAAATGTGTGACTCAGGAGGGTATTTTCTGTTTTAGAGAACCTATTGTAATATAAAGCGGAACTTTGGGGAAGTACCAACCAATCCAAAGAGATTAATAAATAATTGTATTTCATCATTGAAATGTTATTTGAAATACAAAGAAAATATAAGATACTTCGATAATGAAGAAGTTAAGAAAAGGTAATACAAAGTTTTGGTATGGGGTCATGAATTTGGTTCAAATGAACATATTGGAAGCATATGCGGTCCTACAATATTCAGTGATCGTTGTTGCGGTTGAAATCGAGTCTAAAGTTATGAAATTGTAAAAAATTAACTATTTAGGATGTATAGCTCCCTCTCAAGGTCAAGATAATAATTAACCTACCAAATCTGCAGTATTAGTCTTTACCAACAAACAAAAGAAAGATATTCTTCTACAAATAAAAGGACATAATCTGCCTATATGCGAGCAGTATAAGTTCCTTGGTGTGAGGTTTGACTCCCAATTAACTTGGTCTGTCCATATAGATTCTATCATTGATAAATGTAAGAAAAGAATAAACTTGCTACGTTGTGTCTCCGGCACCCCCTGGGGAAGTAAGTATGAGATTTTGATGATGATTTATAAAGGACTTATCCTATCCATTTTGGACTATGGGAGTGAAATGTATGATTCTGCTTGTATATCTTTAACAAAAAAACTTGACTCTATCCAATACAGAGCCTTAAAAATTATTACAGGCACAATACACAATGTGTCCTTAGAGGCTTTACAAGTTTTGACCGGGGAGCTGCCTCTGAGATATCGTAGAAGGTTGTTAAATGATAACTTTCGAGTTTATTTACTGTCTAGTACTTTAAACCACCCAACAAAAGAAGTATTGGGTGATGACTATGATTTAAATAACTTAGAATGGAAGATAGGAGAAGGACCTTTTAAACTGCGATCCTTTAGAGACGAAGTAGTGGTGGAAGGGCAAACCAACTTATTGCCGAAAATCCCAGAATGGCGGTTAGCACGACCACAAGTGTCTTTCGAACACCATGGCAAAGTGCAAAAAAAGGAAATGCCTCCATTTGAAATAAAATCGATTGTTCTAGATAGCATTGGAAATTCATGGAATGGGTTTTTACATATATATACAGATGGTTCTAAACTCGAGGATGGAAAGACAGGAGCCGCATTTTATGTATCTCATTATAATGTGGTGAATTTTTTTAGATTATCCCATGTCTGTATTATGAGAGCAGAACTAGTGGCCATACTAATGGCACTAGAGTGGATTAATACATTTATTGAATCCTCTTCGGTGGTAATTTTTAGCGACGCTTTGTCAGCTTTACAAATGATCGATTCGTACTTTATTAGATGTGCTATTGTAAATGAAATTTTATCCATAATTAATATTTTGCAGTTTAAGGATGTTTGTGTTGCTTTTGAATGGATTCCGTCACATTGCGATATTAGGGGCAATGAGATCGTAGATCGGGCTGCCAAAAAAGGAGCCATGAAAAGGTGTATAGACATAGTTATACCAAATACAAGAAGTGAATTGGCAGCCTCTCGTTTGATCCATTATAACAAATTATGGCAAGCAGAATGGGACAATGCAGAACACGGTAGATTTTTATATGCTTTGCATAGCGACGTTTCAAAGCCCATACATAGACAAGGCCTATCTCGCAGAGAAGAATGCTTGATACAACAACTAAGAGTAGGTAACTGTAGTTTAAATTATTACCTTTTTCAAATTAACCAACACGATACTGGTCTTTGTGAAGTTTGTCAAGAAGATGAAACAATTAAACATTTTATTTTCTATTGTACAAAATACGACAAAGATAGACGTCTCTTAAAAGAAAGGATTAAATTGAACAACCCCAATCTGAAACAATTATTGATGTCTAACCCAATTTTTACTCGTGAATTATTGGGTTACATATACGATACTAATCGTTTTAGATAGCTTTTAAAGCTATCAGGGATCCCCTTAACTTATGTCGATCCTGTAATAATATATAAATGAAGTATCTGCGGTTTTTCCATGAACAATTGCAACTAACTCCCATCTCGCCTTTTATGTGCATTTTATGCAATTTTAATATTGCAGCTTTTTTTTTTTTTTTTTTTTTTTTTTTTTTTTTTTTTTTTTTTTTTAAACCATATCACTATTAATTTCATTTCACCAAGGAAAGTCGCTCGTGGGCTTGATTTCCGAAGCCCACGCCAAAGCTATACACGAAATTGACTGGCGCAAATAATCTTTGAGATTGAAGAGCGCCATCTAAACGAAGAACCAACCAACCAACCTATAAAACAATACAAGTAAGTTTTTTCTTCTTTTTTTTTCTTCTCTTAAATGTCTTTTTATGTTCATGCCTTCTTCATGCATGCATGTTTCATGCTTTATTTGATGTAAATAGTAAAGGTTCATTTGTATTATTTAGATGTGAATGTAAAATCATATTCTATAATTTATGCAGATTATTTTATGTATTGATTTTGTTATTGTTTGTGAAAAGCAATGGAGAAAATAAAATATCATTGAAACAAAAAAAATATCTCTTGACTAAAATCGACCGATTAGCTCTTCCCGTTTGGAAATTATATATCTCAACTAAATATTCTGAGATTTTCATGGTCGCAGCTACCATTGTACGGCCGTAGCCGCTATTTGAAATGTATCAAAATTTACCGGGAGCACCGGTAAATTTTTATATTCAATTTTTCTCGAAAGCAGAAGGGTTTTAGGGTCTAAAATTTCTTGTGCTTATAATACATCCACAGGGCATCCAAGTATATCAAAATTGCAAAGAATCACTATCCACCAAAATTTCAAAATTTCCCAAAACTTTGTATTACCTTTAAGAAAGTATTAGAAATGTTATAGTGATCATTTTAAGAAATTATGTTGATCTTGTATATAATTTATATGTTTCATTTTACTTGTTTTGTAAATTGTCTTTATGTATTTTGAAATGGAATAATAAAGTCCCTCTGAAGAGGTAAAGAGAACATAAATAAAGAAAATTCATAATAGTGAAACTGTCAAGGGACCATCTCGCTGCACAAAATGAGGTGAAAGCTGCCTGAATATAGATTTCCCCGAAACTGGGATATGACCTCCATGGTATATGTATTTCACTTTTTTGGGGGGGCATACGTTATGAGGCTCTAATTTCTGGGTTTTCTAAAAATTCTAGATCTACAATACATGTGTACATGTTTTTAAATTTGTTATTGATTAAAAAGTTGCAACCACAACATAATCTTTCTTCATCCTTGTTTTAAAAGGGGGAAATGGGGAAAACAAATGTGAGCCGATTAGAAGATTAATTCTATCAGAAGAGATAGGTTTGTACAGGTTTTTTTAAATATATTCATGTACGTCATTCATGTACGTCATTCTTTCTTATCCCTCTCCTACAAAGGTTTTCTTTTTTTATCTTATTCACTCCCTCAAGGGTTCTTTTCTTTCATTCCTCATCGAGGGCATGGTTATTTGGTTTCATACTCTTCTTTCTTTTTATCTCCCTCTCTCATACAAATATACACAACTAACATCCAATTCTCTTACATGATACTTCACAATCAACTTAAAGGTAATACAAAGTTTTGGTATGGGGTCATGAATTTGGTTCAAACGAACATATTGGACGCATATGCGGTCCTACAATATTCAGTGATCGTTGTCGCGGTTGAAATCGAGTCTAAAGTTATGAAATTGTAAATAATAAACTCTTTATGTTGTATAGCTCCCTCTCAAGGTCCAGATATAAATTAAGCTACAAAACAATGTTTCTTGACTAAAATCTACTGATTAGTTGTTCCCGTTCGTAAATTATATATCACAACTACATATTCTGAGATTTTCATGGTCGCAGCTACCATTGTACGGCCGTAGGCGCCATTTTAAATTTATCAAAATTTACCGGGAGCACCGTTAAATTGTTATATTTTATTTTTCTCAAAGGCAGAAATAGTTTAATTTAGGGGCTACAATTTTTGGTGCTTATAATACATCACAGGGGCATCCAAATATATTAAAATAGTAAAGAATCACTATCCACCCAATTTTCAAAATTTCCCAAAACTTTGTATTACCTTTAAGTAGACCACAGCACTTACAATTTTTGTAATGTAATCAAATTTCATGCACAAATCTTTCGTCATTCACCCGTTACGAATCATTATACATGCATTTCAATTGTCAGAAAATGAATTGCATACATGAATTGTTTCTAGGTAGGACACACATGGCTCGTCCTTCCTAAGTAACGCATCATGTGTGCAATTTGCATTCTAAATTTTAAAATACACAAGTTCATTTGTAACATGGTACACAAAGACTGATGATAAAAATTTGATTACAGTAAGAAAACGGCCTATTCTCTCGCTACATTCCTTTTCAATCAACCTATGTAAGAAGACCACTGTAATGCCACTAATTGAAGAACAAAACTGTTTCTTCCCATGGACATTATAGACATTTTAAAGGTGGAGTACGCCTTTCATTTGGGCATTACATTGTGAGGTATACATCAGACAAGCTATCGGGTCATGAAGAACTCCATTTGACTGGCAGCGTTATACAATGGCAAAACATACCACTGGTCTGTTGCTCACAAAACATTCACATTTCCAAAGTAATCCAATGGTTTTACCGTAGTTAAAAAGCAAAAAGAAAATTTAACAGTTCGATCTTCATTTTATTTCTTTTTATTTATTGCGGTGAACATGATTATGCAATGCTTTGCAATGATATTCTATGGTGTGCAAAACATAAACATAAGAATATATACTTTCTTTTTTTCAATGAAATATTTCCAATTGATAATTTTGTAAAAAACCAAGGAAATTCATATACCATGGTAACAGACAAGTTCATACATCAAGAATTTTACAACATGTAAAAGGCAAAATATAATTTGTATATACAAGTTCTGTACAGATGAGTTGCAAGTCGTGTAAGGAGGTTTAAGCCGCAATGAGAGGAAAAAATCGATACAATTTTTGTACTGGTAATCTCAAACAAAATATAAAATAACTTGAAGCTGTAACCCCTCACAATAATATTAAAATTACTATTCATCTTCATATTCCAACTTCAGTTTTAAGTATTTGTTTCCAATTCATATCTAGGCAAGACTTCTTATAACAATTTTCAACATGTGACGTTTGCAAATCCACCTCCTTTCCTTCTACACATCTAATATCTTTTCTCAATAGCTTGAATTCGAAGTAAATCTCCATGGAAAGAAGCTGTATGTACAGTGAATATATAGAACACGTAAGTACATCACCGAGTTGAATAATTCTGTTGAGTATGGCAATGAGTAATGGAAAAAAAAGAAAAAGAAATTTACAATAAGCATAGTTATTGGTAACCAATATTCCAAACACCTATAGCTACAGATTTTCTTCCCCCATTATTTTTTTCTTGAATATAACACGTGCTTTTGTTAAATATCTGTGTAATCATTCTTCACCTTATGAAAGGTTTTAATTTCAGACCACTGGCCATTTCAGAAATCACCACTTTTTCAAGCGTTGTCGAATTCGACAATGTTTACAATCAAAATTCTCCTCCCCCTCAATGACAATACATGTAAGCACATGTTTTGTCTTGATAAATGAAAGATAAAACCTTACAATCGTCCTACACATATAACTCGTCATACGCATAAGGCATACAGACCATTTATGTTACAAATCACATTAAACTGGTATAGATATTTCACTACTGTACAACTTATGTTACAAATTAAATATCTGATTTCTCATATGTACACCAACTAATAGCAATAATTCTATCATAAAAAGTTCAAAGGTTCTTCCAGATTCAATGTGATCAAATCATCAATGTAAGTAAGTTTTTATCTTTAAAAAAAAGGCTTTGATAGCATTTATCTCTTTGTACTGGTTAACTATATGACAAGTTGCTCCTATACAGTAACATGTGTGTGTGTGTGAACATTGCAAGTAAAGGATTATGAAATATCTTCTCTTATCAAAAACATACAAAATAGATATTCATTAAGTTGCACAGACTTTGGAACTTTGCTGCATGTAAGATTATTTCTGCATCTTTAGAGGCCAGTGATTATACATGGCAAAGGGGGAGAGTGTTTTGATGATTAAGTGCCAATTACGTCTCACTGTGAAATGAGTGTTTGCACTACCAACGGTGCTACATGATTTCACATGGAACAAAATTCAAGAAGATTCCAAAAAGTTGGTCAATTAAATAGGGAAAATGGCACAATAATTATTTTCTACTGTGCAGAGCACAAACTATCTTTATTTCATTAACATGAAAGAAACTAAGATAGCCTATACGTGAAAAGATACTACCATTTATAATAATGCAAGCGCTGTAGTGGTAAAACTTAAAAATGTTCAAGTCATTGAATGATAATATTGAATTTATGCTTAAAATCACAAAGTGCAGCTTCTTTCATTTACACTACATAGAGCCGTGCAAATGTGAAGGATACAAAGTGACTTTTGGCTAAGAAACGGGAGAATGCAAGCTAAGCTATTCATCTTAATTGCTTCACTACTCATTTCAGTATCAAAAAGGGCAAGAGGATTCAATAACATTCAATATTTTAGACAATATTCACAAAAACAAAATGGTTCATAAAGTTAATCCTCAAGTTGACATCTTTTGGCATGCCTCGTGGAATTAACATGTTAGTCCTGGAGTTGTTTATTGCGATGTTGGTCATTTACTCAAGGCACACAAGACTGGTGAAAGACGGGTAAGACCTGACTGATCAGTCCAAACAGCTAGCTTCTACCATAGCCTCGTTCCACCTGTACATAAAAAAAGGAAGATGATTTGATAGTATTATTTCAATGTTTGTAACAAAAAAAGAACAAGGATGGCATAGAAAAAATATATCTTGGATTCTTGGTCAATCATTTGATAACGAAAATCGTGCTTTAAGATAGGACCGATATTTTACAATAACGGGACATGTATGTGCATTTCATTTTTCTTATTGGGATCTTATGCTCCATCATCATTTTTAATCAAGCTGCATAAAACTTCTTACAGATTATCATCAAACATGCTAAATTTGTCTTGTTACACATATCAACATAGAGCCCTTACAACAGAATTCGCTAACAAGAAACACGGTGCTGTATTTCCTTCTGAAAGATGTACCTGTAGCCAAATTACTGGAAGTTGCAACAATAACCCATTTGAGAGAAGGTTGGCTTCTGGTTAAAGTTACTTCTCAATATGAGCAATGTCCATGAAAAGAATTCTAAATCTCCTTTTTCCAAAATGACTAAAGGTACTTATAAAACCTCATAATCAAAATCCTTATGCCACAGAGATCTGCGATTGAGCAAGATTCATAAATTTATATCACTTTGATAGATTCCAAAACCTGAAAAATCCCTGCTTCTCTCACAATACAATCATTTGACCAGCATATCTTTATTTCACTTCATCTCTAACTGCTACATGTGGGAGGACCAACAGAAAATGCTCTGGGATTTTTACCTTGCACATGCTTCAGGTGTCTCGGATCTCAAGATGAACTTCATCCTTCCCTGGGTGAGTTGGAGAATCAAACCGGACTCGTATCCTTCAAACGTCTGGTGGAGGAAAAACAGAAATGAGTGGAAGAATAATCAAGTTTTAGTTAACAGATTTAGGAAATCATTCTACTTCTACAAGAAAAGACAGCTTAACATTTCTAAACCCTCATTAAAATCTGCTAATATAATTAGTCAGGATGACAATAAATTGGGTCTGAACAAGAGAGTTATTAATTTTTTGAAGACGATGAAAGTTCAATGAAAATCAAGTAAAAGAATAGAAATTGCTCCTTTTGTCACCATTTTTACTTATTGTTTGACAAGAAACAGGTTGTTCTTCATATTTTTAAATTAAATATAATGTAAAAGTAATGGGTATTCTATTACACTGTCTAATACCAGAGTCACACCGACACCAGACCAAATAAAAACATTATATTACTCTAATGGCAACAAAAATCAGTCAGTTTGGAGTATATAGAAGTAAATCATATTCTAAAAATGAATTTTTACAATTACCTCATTGATAACGCAGACAGCATAGCCAAGCAGCGGAGTACTCGACAGGGCTACCACATCCTCGCTTGCCTTGTAGGTATAGAGGACCTTCTCCTTGATACGATACCACATACGCTTCCAATCTTTCTTCCGAACCCTGAGCCAGAGGTATCCGCCCATCGACGAGTTGGATTCATCCCTAGCCGAGACCTTAATGAAAAAACATAGAAAATGGTTCTTGGATTAGTGCCCGATCAAACACTTATAACACACTGTTCCAGGGGTAGAGCTATTAATATCACCAGATTGTTCAGGTTCTAATGAAACTTAGTTATAATGAAACATCACAGTGACAGAATAAAGATATTTCATTTTTACAAAAAGTTTAGAAAGAATGATCTACCTTATGTACAGTCCAACCTGTCTTAGCAACAAGCTATTAAAAATCAAAATGGCCGCCAGCGCCAACAACGGCTACTATTTGCGTTTCCCTTGGCCGTCGCTATAGACCGGTTTGACTGTACATGGTGCAGTTTGAGAACTGAACACAACTGTATAATTCCACCCCCCTCCCCCAATTTTGTTTGTATTACTTTTTTTTTTGCAATTGACATGTACCCTTTCTCAAAACCTATTGACAAAACATTTCTTCAAGATCAGTTTCAATTCATATAAGTAATTTATATGAATGTTTAGGAGCTTCTGTTTATGTACATCCTAGGTTATGCACCTTTAAAGTTTGATAGAAACAATACTTAAATGGCTGTGGACGTCTGGAAAAATACCATCCTAGTGATTCCTAAGTTACGAAAAGCTTACCTTCAAAGCACTTGATCTGTTTATGTTAGACTTCCTTCTCTTGGTCTTGTTACCCTTGCTGCTCTTCTTATTGGTCCTCTCTTTTACTTCTTCTCCATCTTTCCGCTGAGCTATAACATCAAGATAAAGAAAAAGATTAATTTATGGTTCCATTTTTTCATTCATTCATTTCGGTTAATCGAGTCAAAAGTTCTAGACAATAGAAGACATGTCCTATCATAATGTGTAATATCTGATATCCTCATAACATGCAAACATTTCTAAATTCACTGTTTCTACCAAATCTAATTTTCTTCTTTGCTTCATTATAGAGTACCAAGTCTGACAGACATTAGCGCTATACAACAACCCACTATTATTAATATCATTATTATTACACTCCTTACACGGAGGGCATGCACTACATTCATTTCTTGTACATCATATTTTCAACCAATAAAAGTCGTTTAACAGGAAGAATTTCTCATGAATAATTCTATTTGAGCCATACGATGAGGTCAATTGTTTAAAATTAAAAAAAAAAACAGGAAAATAAGATGTGCATCTTTTACACCTCGCGTGCGCACACACACAGGGGAGTTTTGTCTAAGGACCATTATCCCCCATTCCCCAATCTCACTTGCCCCCATAATAGTATAGTGTTTTATTTGTAACAAGACTTCATTGGAAATAATTCTTGCAGTAAAGATATACTTACATACAACCAGTGTTTCAAAGCAGTTATCACACACTCTAGCTTCCTTGTCAGAGAGGTACATCAATGTTGCTTTGTTCTTGGAACAAGAGCCGCACGTTACCTGCACAAGGAAAAAAAAATTGTGGGGAGTATGAATGCACGAGATCAACGATTGAAAGGTTTTTTTATTACACATTAGATATTGTTTTGATTCAGTTTCCTGTAGCTAGTGAGGTAATATGCTGAAAATAAAGTCTGTAATTGTCACCACTAAAAGCTAACACAAATTTGGAGGTCATGTGTGAACAAATAAGTTTTAATACCGGTAAATACTCAATCAAAACAAACTTACAGATATAATGGGCCATACTTGATAGCATTGGAGAGCTCAACTAATTTTGGAATATGACTTTATGTTTTGACATTCATGGACGACCATTGCCAATCACTCATGCATTGATAATGACCCCAATTCAACCTATAATACAAACAAATCATGAGCATGAAAAATACAGAAGGACCTCAGAATCACCCTCTTGTACATTACTCATACTCTACCAGAACCTGTAACAACTGGGCATTATCTGTGTTAATTAATCTCGGGTGGTGTTCCAGTCCACAGGAAAAAGGATTATGAGGGTGGAAGCCGTGAATTGCTGTGCCAGAGCCTGTGTGGACCACTGGACGGGACTTAGTGACTCTGATTAGAAGAAGAGGACGGAGCTTTTGTCTTACCTTGCCACATGCTCTGCAATGATGTCTTCTCCAGGTCATAGTGAACTCACTAGTACAGATCATACACATGGTGACCCTACTGTCTGGTATCCATAAGGGTGCCTTACGACCGAGGCTTGATGTATCACCCTCAGCCAAACCCTGTAAACAAGACAAACAAAAACTTAGTGTTGGGTCTGGCAACATTTATTAGGAATATCCTCTTTGATAAGTATTTCATACAGCATGAATAAAACTGCAAAACCAAAAACATCCATAAATTATGGGAAAAATGTAGCCTTGTGATATTATTGCATGGCATGAAACTTAAAACTTATTTAAGTTTGTGTTTAAATCAGTTATCTCAAAGTTTCTTGTTGAAAAGTAAAAAAAAAGATCTGTCTCAGGATGTGGTGTCCGCATCCATCCACTTAGCTCCTTGAGGGGGTTGGGTTTTCACACATCTTGCATTAATTTCAGGTAGCAACAGGTAAGAATGGTGCAAATAAAACCCTTTACCAGTATACTGCCTGAAATAATGCATGATGCTGATGATACTGAAGGTGTCGTTTTCTTCTCCCTCGTCGAGTGGTTCCAGTCTTCCTGCCATCCTCGATGACATCTCCAAGACAGCAGAGCGATGCCATCATTTGCAGAATCGGTTTGGTTGTGATCAAAAACAAAATACTTAACCATACTGAGATTTCCTCATCTTCTACACTCGATACAGACTTATCTTGTCAGGACATGGTTACAATAATATTTTAGATACTGTCACTTGCCCTTTTGCAAGATTACCTTATTTTATAAATCTGCTCCAAAAAATAAGGAGCCCAAAGTCACTCTGTAGTGTACCCAACTGAGAGCTAAGCAAATGGGACTTACTTTATGTTCTGGTTTGATAAGGTCGAAGGAGCTCTTCTTGTTCTCGTACTCGTTAATCGTTTTGGTGAGGGCGTTGTACCAGGCTTCACACTCTTCCTTGGACCTACAGGGAACAGGAGGGGAAAAAAAAATCAAATAAATTTTCAATTCATCACAGAAGAGAATGTTTCAGGAAATGCATTCACTATGAGCATTTCGACAGTTGGAACAATGCATCTATTTACAGATAGATTCACATCTATTTACAGATAGATTTACATCTATTTACAGATAGATTTACATCTATTTAATGAAATATCGGTTAACTTAACAAAATTGGCATTGTTCTTTACAAATGCCTTTTAAAAATTAAATTAATGTTCATTTCATAAAAGAAGAGAACAATTTAAGTATAAAATGTTTCAGGAAATGCAATTCACTATGAGCATTTTGGCATTTGGAACAATGCATCTATTTTATGAAATATTGGTTAACTTAACAAAATTGGTATGCATTTTTCCATTCAGCAGGCATTGTTCTCTACAAATGCTTTTTAAACAAGACTGAAGCTCATTTACAGATTCCCATAATTTTGTTCACAACGAAAATTGGAGGTGACTTACGATGCAAGCAGCGTGAACGATCTCTGTACGCTGATGATTTCCAGTTCATTGCTATCCTGGCTCTCCTGGTTCGATTGTCTAACCTGAAAATATAAGAAAATGATGGTACCGTAAGCATGGAGAGAAAGCTCAAGAACAGGGCTAGATATTGATGACAAGACTTTTTATTTGACTTGAACAAAAGCCTTGAGAAACGTTCTGTATGATTTGAAAACTAGATCTCTTGAATGCTGCAGAACACATTGAATTACAGGGGGTAAATTACATACAGGTTCTAACTAAACTAAATACTGCCAAGTAATTCCCTTTGTCCCATAAATGAGTTCATATCAAACGACATGAGAGACAGTCTTCACCTTTGCTAAGCTTTTAAATGATTAAGTGCTTGAAAGGCCATCTGTACTAGTGCAAAGAAGGGATTAGACCTCCCAGAGAGGTCACTGACAGATGGTTATCTAATCAAATCAGCTCTCAATTAACATATGAAAAAGATGATCATGGGGGACCAACAGGCAAGGATTAGGCATTGTTTTATATATAGAGGGAGCATGTAATACAGTGGGCCTTTAAGTAGCTCAGAATTGAACCATATTACTCACCTTCATTCCTGCCAGAGATAGCACATTGTTGAGTTTGTACTGACCAGGGGGGAACGGCGTTGTGTGGAGTAGAATATCACTCAGCTGAAACAAAGATGGACAAAAAAGAGGAAATGTTACTGATCAGTACACAATTACTTAGCATTAAAGATTTCTTTCTCTCAATAAGGAAATTATTACTTCACAATTCCATCCTGTCACAAAGTCTCTACATATAAAAATTACAACAAAGAACAATAACTTCCTTCTTTTACAACTAGAGAATACAGGATATATCACTCAAATAATGAACATTGCTTGAGTGGAAGACTTCACATATTGGACATAAGGACTTATTTATAAATAATGAATACAAAGTCTGCACTTCAAAATGTCACATTTTACTCACCAAAAAGAACTTTCTCGGTTGGTTAACTCTTCTTGACATCTTCAAAAGTTCTCCTTCCTTGATGAATCTCTGAAAAAGAAAATATGACAAAACATGATCATTTTCAGACCTCTGAACGTTCATCTAGATTAAAACGCCAGGAGATAGTTAATCAAAAGGGTTGATTGAAAGAACAAATTATCTACCAATTGAAAAGGATGGAATTTAGGGCCTAGATTAGTAAAATCTTGCTATGTTGGTTATCAATTAATAACATAAAACTTGAGGACATAGTTAGCGGATAACTAGGCTCTGTAAAGTTTTAGAAATATAAAAATTTGGTCTCCCAGTCTTGGCCACTATACACCATCATCCAAGATCGTTACTCTCAGAACACATCTACATACGGTACTAACAACATATTCTGTATAGTTGCATTTTTAAATACATCCATCAATTTGTCTAATGAATGGAGCTTTTAAGTTAATAACTTAATAAGTTCACACACAAAAATTTCCTCCAATACCATTATTTAAAAACATAAATTCATTCATCTTGAGAGTATAATGTTTAGCTGAACCATTGCACTGGACACATGGTCTTTCATTCTTGTTAAAGAATGTGATGTTACTCACCCTGCCTGGTTTGACAATCTCTTGGCTACCGATCATACTGTGCTGGATAGCAAGAAGTTTCTCAAAATTGTCCTGAAAGAAAGATAGAAAAGGAAAAGATGGATGAGTACTCATGAGCTACCGTCTTTTAAATCAAATTTACAACAGCACATGTTCCTCCTTTACTTTGGGAAGGAGTAATTTCAACTGGCAATTAACAATCACTTCATAGAACGTGAAATGACAAATGATATTGTACGAGCTATGTTATAAAAATGGTTACTGTAAAAAAAAAAAATTAAACAAGCAGCTCCTTGCTTACTGTCTCAGAACCATTTTTATTCAAGTAATGATAATTCCACCTTAGAGATGCCAACCTCTTGACACAAAAAAACACACAGATCGAGTATCCTAAAAAAGAGAGAAAAATCATGTTTTCACTTAAATTTGACACTACCACTGGCCCATCAGCCCGGGCCAGTAAAATTTCAGGAAAATGTTTTACTGGTAATGGTACTGGTTTGCATCTTTGCAACAACTCATAAAGCCAATGTCATTATTTATTTTCATTACTTTTTTCCACGAGTGCTTATAAGATGTTCCGACTACTCACCCCTTGTCTCATACTCTCATTGGCATGGTTAGCAACTTCACTCACAATGGCCAGAGCATCTAAGAAAGAACAAAACATAAAATATTGAAGAATCAATTCACCTGCCATGCACATTAAAATAAGAGGCTTACCCCCTGCACGAGTGGCTACCCATCAATATACTATTGGGTACTTTATTATTTTCAATGTGATATTTGAATAGAAAATAAAAATTGCACTTCCCAGTTGAGCAAAAAAAAGACAAAATATTCCAGTTGCTTGTGTGTACAGGTGAAAGAAGGGGAAGTGAAAGTGAAGATTCATGTTTATCCAGGGGGGGGGGGGGGGGGTGACCCAAATGGGCAAATGACATTCTATGTGAACAAGGCATTGCAGAAAAATTAAAAATTACTAATTAATGAAGAAAATAAATATTAAAAAACACACCTGTTGTCTTTTCGAATTCCTCAGAGTCCGCATCTAGTTGTTTCAGATAATCTGTGATAGAATGGAAAAGGAAAATTATTAACCTGAAAAGTTTTGTACATGAACTTTCAACGTAAAAACGAATGAACATTTACCACAAATCATATGTCGATGAAGAAGACAGACAATATGACGACTTGTAAGAACAAGAAATTGTCGATTTGTTTATGGGTTTATGTTATTTTATATCGTACAGGGAAACTCCCACTTGAGTTTGTAACCATACTTGGTTTCAGATGGCAATAAAACCAACATTATTGCTTGATGCCCACCATTCAGGAAGCATAACATTAAAATATCAAGCCTGTGGTTGTACAAAAATGAGGAATAAGATTCTCAATCTTTAATTTTGACTTTCTAAGATGCACCCCCCAAAAAATGCAATTCATTCATGTAGTATTGGGACCATGTCGTATAAGAGAAACGGACCCCGTTCTTCAAAACGATTCTAGACGACAAAACATCCAAACATTCAAGCATGAGCAGGCTCTGAATCACACTCTAAAGAAGATGTAGTGTAAGAACAGGATATCCCTTTGAAGGGGGGAGGGGTATAATGATTATATAACATTACCTGTAAGTAGCATTTTGTACTGTGGTATCCTCTGTACTGGTTTCAGCATGTAGTGCTTGACGGCTAAACTCTTGCATCGTTCACTCATCTATATAACAAAACAAAAACAGACATTAGTTACTACAGGAACTATCAAACAATCATGTCCATAGAAAGATCTACCAGGTTATTTGAATGTCTCAATTATGCTTCCCAGAACCCATAAGATCAATTGAAACAAACTCTATGAATTGGTATTTAGTGAAGCTGCTACTTTTTGAGAAAAAAAAGGATGAAATCCACCTGGTGCCTTTTTATTAGTCGGTCTTCTGTTTAAAATACACAAGTTTTAAGTGAATATCGTGCAACATTCTAGTATCAAATAGCATCAAATTCTCCAGGTATTCTACCCCTAATTTCATATCATGTGTAATACCAAGATTATATCCAATGCATGACAGTTTGCATGGTAAGAAGTTCTTGTCATGATGTGATCCTACCATTATTCTAGAATATTAAAATCTCTTTGACTCATGAATATTAAAATCTTTGACTCTTAGAATATTTTTCTTCTTCCTACCTCAAATTCCTTCACCACCTGAGTGAAGACTGGATTCTTGTTGCATGCATCATCAAAGGCTGCTGTGATGCGTTCAAAGTCCAGGATGTACGTAGAATAAAGCTTCAAGAAGTGGCCCTTGGTCAGGAAGATGTCCGCAATCTTCGGAGTGGTAGACCTACAAGCAATGATTAAAAAAACAGAATATTAGTGTCAAGCTTGGACAAAACAGAAAGCATGCAATCTCATCTCATCATTCAGTGATATATTGAGCATTCTCATTTTGGACTTCTAAAATAGTTATTACACTTTCTGCATAAAGTCCTTTTAAAAATAAATTATGCTATGATTTGATCCTTCAGGGTTTTACAATAACGGGAGGGTGCCAAGGGCACATGCCCCCCCCCCTCCCTCTACCCAAAAAGATTCCAGACCCCCAGACTTTCAACCTGACCTCTTATGTCGAGCCCTGGATAACTCATTAAAATGACACACTGGTTTCATGATAGGAGAGAAACTTCATTTGAATCATACCTTTCATCGGTTTGTTGCTAGGATGAGTTGAACTTGGTCTTAAATTTCCCAATAGGATACATTTCAATTTGTATTTTCTGACTAGAATACAATAACTTATCATTGGCCTTCCAGATATATGATGGTACTACCAGGTAGGCCTATACCAATTTTTGTCTTCAGTAGAATATCGAACCTGAAGTTCACTCGGAAACTTGTGGTACTCACCAATTCCTTATTCTCGTCTCAAGATCGGTGAGGAGACACTCGTTGAACATCTGAAGGTGAGGCAGATGGCCGACGATCTGATTTAAAGCTTCTTTCTCGATGACCGGCTTGCCTCCATTCTTCTTGCTTCCTTCATCAATCACCTGACGCAAGTCCTGTTGGGAGGAGAAATTGGAGTGAGATATGGAATGAGATTTTACTTTCCATCTAACAAACGTATTAGTATAACTGAGGTACAGAAATATATTCAGATTCCTGAAAAACATGGGTCAATTTGGCCAGTAAAATGACCCACCAAGTAAATTAAATATTCATTCATGACTAATTGATCATGTACATGTTTATATTTCTGTTATATGATATTTTCATGAACCACCCTTTCTCACAAAAATAACCTTGCATAAACACAGTGAAAGCTGGCAGGACCAACTATAATGTAAACAAACGTCTACTTTAGATCATCCGACTTGAATTTCCTTGTCCTCAGAAACAAAATTCATTCTGGACAATTATCAAAAGACATGGAAATTACTTTTTGCTAATTAATTAGGTTGTAAAAATTGCTCGAACATCCAGCAACAAAAAGTGCTGTTTATCAAAATTGAAAGCTTTATAATTTCATTGGTTTTATTAGGTGGACATAAATAAAATTGTGTGATACGTGCAGCGCCCATGACACATGGGCACATAAAATCCAAGTACGGACCCCCAAGATTTTGAAGTTTTTACATAGGGCTCATGCAAACAGAGTGTAATTCTGGATCCCCTTCAAAAAAAAGTTAGTGAGGAGCCCCAAAATATGTTACATTCAATCAAGATTTACCACCAACTAAGTAGACGTAAGATTTTAGAAGAAACATTTCTAGCAAACCAGTTTACTGTAGACACTAATACTTACCACATTAAGTAGTTTCAGGACATTAACAAACACCTTCTCCGAGTCTTTGATCTCCTTGGCGACCATGAAAGCTTTCTGAGCTTTCCTGCCGAGACTCTGCAAACGATTACGTGCCTCCGGGAGCTCGTCGTCGGGTCCATCCTCGGTGCCAGGTAGCTCTGCAACTCCAGCGTAGCTCCCTTCATCGTCGTACTCCTCGGACAAGGACGCATCTTCGTTGCCACTGCTGTCAGTCAGGCTGCCACTGTGGTCATCTGATGGTGATCTGTGAGCCCTGCAAGTAACAAATTGGCAACAAAGTTGAACAAACCTTTAATATCTTTTCTCTTGTTATCAAATTACACTCAATTTGACTCAATTTGATGTGATGATTCTGTGATTCTAAAAAACTCGCAGGAACGCGTTGAGTTCTTCATTGAAATTTCATTTTTCTCTGATGTTTTTATGTACCTATCAACTTATCAAGTACAAAATGAAACGGGGTCTACAGATTTTTTTAACCTGGTTGTAGAAAATACGATCATGCCAAGGTGCAATACAAAAAGAAACTAACAATGCACTAGATTACCATGGAATGACCTACGTGGGTTATCACATGCTTTGCATAACAATTTATAATCTGAGATAAAAGGCCACTTCCTTGACAGTGTACACATCAGTGTATCAAGATTTGTTAGTCAAAAAGGCACGACAGTACGAGTATGAACGTATATTTCTATTATCAGAGTAACAGAAAGTTGAAAAGGCATCAATAATCAGAAAGTCGCTAGTATTACAGGTAAAAAAAATGTGAATATATGATGGTTAATGAAGTAACAGATTCTGTAAGACAAACTGCACACCGAACAAACAAGGAAATGACAAGACATATTCAGCCCTGTACATCAGAAACTGCCATAGAAGAACACAACTAGGCTGATTATACTCTGTGCTATTTATACATACCAATATAACTGCAAGCTCTGAAAGTTCATTCTGTCAAATCTACAAAAACCATCGGGAAACCAACAAGATAAAGCCACATTCAGCAGTATATCGAGAATCTACGTGTTACAGATAAGAAAGCATGGTAACAATGGCCACATAGCTGCCATGTTGTTCCAAAATCCAAAGAAAACCCAGACTACAGCGAGTTTCCAGTCAACTGACTTTGACTTTCTCTCTCTCTCTCCCTCTCTCACCGGCAAGATACACACTTGAAAGCTTTCCATTGGACACGTGACGTACGTACAATGCTCAGAGTATCTATCTAGCCTATCAAAACAAGGTCTCAATGTTTATACCTTCGTCGAGATTTCCTTCCTTTCTCTCTCTCACGATTTCACTGATACCCATCTCCTTCCAGGAAGTTCACAAGGGTGACATATAACGTAGGCAGGATAAATGACTCAAGAACCCAAGTAGTGGTGTTTCACCATTCATCAAGTAACATTGACTCGCTGGTACTGCTAGAGGCATTGTAATAACATGTATTTAATAACCTAACATCTATGTAATCATATCAAATACATGTAAATTAGCAAATACATTGAAGTCAGAACTTCTTAACATGGGAGGGCTAAATCTTTCTTTGAGTTATGCCAAAAATGCTTGATCTTGGTCATAACATTCCCCAAAAAATAATAATTGTTCAAGAAACTAGACAATTTATGAATTTCCAGCAAAGCACTTACTGTTCTTTTGTTTAAAATTAAACTATGTTAATTTCAACTTTCAACATTATAAAAATGTTGAATTTAGAAATGAAATTGAATGAAGCACTTATACACATTATGATTTAGGTAATGACAATGATTAAATCCTATCTTCTATTTCTATTTTCAATTTATTTCATGTGAAGTATAAATCTACTATATCAATCAATCAGTACCAGGGCAAGGGGGACATTATCAGGGTATACAACTTCTTGTTCCTCTTTTTAAAATACAAGAGTACCAGGAATTTGGCTAATATATATTACCCTTGAAACTATCAACAAAGCTCTCAAAAATCAGTAAAAAAAATTGAGGGTAAAAAGAAATAAAAGGAAAGAAGGGAAGTCATTCACTAGCCATATCGGTGGTCAAGTCTTTTCTGTAATTTTTTTTTTGACCATCGTCCTTGTGCATATTAGTGTTCCCTGCAGGGCTGAAAGCAATGAACATTCTAATTCTCTCAGAAGACTTTGACCTTTCTTTCCAGGAAACCAAGCCCATTGGCAAAAGGGATAATTGACTATAATTACAAGGGGTCAAATTTTTGGGGTTTCACTTGGGTTATTGCTGGTACTAGGATTCCATTTATCTTCCAGATAGCAGGCTTCCCAATAAAGCAATTCACACCTTGCTTTTAAGAGAGTGGTCAAGCTATAGCTATTGACCTTTAAAGCCAACTCACAGAGTTATGAATCATCGTCATTCTAGTCCTTTGAGGCAAATTCTTCCATTTTCCTATGAATATTTGATGTATTAAAATAAATACTTTTGTTAAGAATGGCTTACAAGGGCAAATTCAATATTGAAAATTGATATACCGATACAAGATATGATTTCCTGTGTTTATATGCAGTGAAGGATTTTGAAAAAATTCTACAATATTAACGACAAAAAAGTGTAGAACTCACAACGCAGAAAGAGTAGGCAGTAACGAGGATGATAGAGGGAAAAAAGGCAAACTGATTTATAAAGGCTTTTGACTTTTGAGCCATTCAAACTGTACTTTGAGCAATAATAATTAGACAGTGATAATCACCAAGAAAATGAAACCTATGGTAATTAATTGTGTATGCTCACAGCATTCAAAGGTTTTGCCATGCTTCCTGCCAGGGGAACCTACACATCAAAATCAGGTGATTTCCTCTACTTCCTTCTACTGGAAATCACACAAAATATTTATTCTCTATCGTTCATAAATACTCTTTAGAAAACTATCAATGAAATCGGAAGTTCTGGTTTGGAAGTGAACGAACAGCTTTCGGTAAATCCTGTTGAAAAATATTCATGTACGAGGACTACATGAATGATCATCATGTTTGTTGAGCACTTAACTAAGGAAAAAGTTAGATTTAGGTATTTATTTGTAGAATTCCTATTCAAAATACAGTTCATGCATGTACCTCTAAAAAGGACTACTTGCATGACTTTTAGATGTTGGTCTCAATCATGAGCAAATTATGGTCTTAAAATTCATGAAATGGTTTGAAAGATTTGCAAAGAGAATTGATCAAAGTAAAAACTATATATTGTATGATGAATGAAACCATCTTTTCCAGCATGGTATCACTACAATACATGGATGGTGAGGGTAATTTTTTTTTTTTTGTATGAACATACAAAGGAACTAGCCATGTTGCAGAAGGACTGGTCAGAAAACCAACACCAATGCACATGTCCAACCATGATTGGTCACTTCACACTCCATTGGTCACTCAAGCCAAACCCAGGGCTGACTGCCCATTGGTCAGTACACTCGGCCAAAGAGAAGCCTGGCTTGAAGAGGGCGATTACATAACACTGTTGGCTGGGGCGGTGATAACTCCATCTTACATTACAGGCTAGGTGCTGTGTGCAATAAATGCAAGCACAGGTTTTGCACAAGGCTTGCTAAAAATGCAACATGGAGTGATAGGGTGGGGTGGGGCAGAGGTTATTTTCGATTTGGCGGCAAATCCCTTTCATGTGGCCTCCAATCAATGGGGGCTTTGAGCAGTCCATGCACAAGGACAAAGGGGGTGTGTTTGGCTACTACACCAGACATAAGGAAATCTGGAAGGGTGATTGAAGCCATGAACAATGAGAATGCTAAGACAAGGACCTTGGTTTTTCTTGACCATGTGCTCTCCCTGACAATCCTTCACCTTTTACCATTCTCTCTCACTTTTCCCTCAGCCCCCAGTTGGCCACCAGTTCGAAAAATGATTAACATTATCATTACAGATTTCACACAACTTGCCAAATTCATACCAATTTAAGTTTCTTCCGATCTATACATTTGCAGTTCAGGTGGAAAATGTTAATTATATTCATACTTCTTTCAGCTGATTATTTATTTCCTCAAATTTCAATTTCTTAACATTTCAAGGTGAACCTTCTTGCCTTCTTTTGAACATATTGCTAACTCAAACTCTTGTCTCTATCCTATAAAGTTGGAAAGCTGTCCATAATTAACAATCATGACCATATGTGAAAAAACTACTCCCACTTCTTCTCAGTTCAGAAAATGAATCTCTAATGAAATGAGTGTAATTAGAGAAGCAAGAAATATTTACAACATCATGTATCTCCACAGACACTCTTTCTCAGTTGCTTATCTCATCCACTGGAATATCCTTTTAGCCAATACCTGAAGAAATATCACTCATATGTGACACTCTCTAAAAAGCTCTTTCAACTGCATGTAAACCTATACTAAAACATAAAACCAAAACATAGCATTCACACATCACCATGAAAAAAAGGCAAAAGGGTTGGATAACTCGTCTTACAGAGACTTACTATAAGTATAACTCCAATGAATACAAATGTTTGAGGATACAAATGAGACGAGAGTATATTACCTGTAATTTCATAGCAGAAATACTCCTAGAGCAGAGAAGTTACGCCACAGCTGCAGGAAACGCAGAGGAAATGACACTTGAATGAAAGAATTCAAGGAATGAAGCAGTTTTCCTTGAGCTCCAAGTGTCAAGAATCTTGGATAAAAGTCCCATGCTTTGAGAGTCGACCCAGCCCACACTGGACCAGTACCTCACTCCAGCTCTCTCTCTACGAAGGGCACGCCAAAAATGATTGGGCTAAAAGTTTCCTCTACCAACCCTTGCTGCTGACTGTGTAACTGTAAACCAACGCCACCAAACTGACACTCCACAAACCCCACCAAAGACTTGCTGCATGCTTAGTATGCAAATTCACATTCTTTGGGTGGCTCTCCCTCTCTCTCCCTCTCTTTCTCTCTGTGACTCTTTTGTCCTGTTCCTCCTTCTTCATAGCTCTTTTCTTCCTTCTGTGGACTAGCTGAGCTGAGCAAGGCATTCTATGTATTTGTCACTGCATAACAAATGTAAACTACACACCCTTCTTTCCCTCCAATAAGTATGCAAACCACAGATAGAGATATCAATGTGTGTGTGTGTCCTCTCTGTGTATGTGTGTGCCTCCAGCAATAATAATATGCAGGGATTAGGAGAGGATGATTATGTAACATTGCATAATAAAATGCTGTGGCAAAGGGCAGGCTGATAATAAAAAACTGCAGGCAGTTGTAATAATACACAGCTCCAATGAATTCAATGCATAGAAAGCCTGGGCTCAGCTGTTGTAATAGGAAAGGGGGGTCTTATGATGGGAATGGGTAATGAGTGTACATGACTGCTAATACAAGGCAGCTGGCCAAATAAATCTGAAGAAAATGGCAGCCATTCTTATATCCTTCTATTAAATTGCTTCCCCCTCAAACAGAAAGCCATGTGCAATGTAATGCCAACTAAATGTCAAAACAGATGTTATTAAACAATTGAATCACTGATGTATGTAATACTCAAGATCATTGACCCAAATTAAAAATTCAATATCAAGAATATAGGCCTATGTACATGACCAGTCCATTAACATTTCCAAAAAAATCCACTCCTGCATCAGCCATTTCTTTTATTTAGGCTAATAATCAGAAAAGTCTTTAGATGCAATACTCTACCATCATTCCATTATGTGTGATAAAGGCAGTAGAAAAGGCCTCAAGAGTCTTCATATACATGTACTCTGCATCTAAAGGCCCGGTCACACAGGGAGGACGCATGGGGAACGCACGGCCAGCGCATTGGAAATTTGCAATTTGGGCCAGTGCGTTGTCGTTCGCTAGGCGTGCGTCATCATTCGTTACTCGTTCGTCGAGCGCGCTGGACCAACGCTGGACCAGCGCTATGCATGCGTCGTCATTCGCTGTGTGCGTCGGGATTTTTTGAGCATGCTCAAAAACGTGCGCCGAGCTCGACGCATGAATATACACGCCAAAGGCACGCCAGACATGCGCCTGAGCGCGCTAGACCAGCGCCAGACATGCGTGGAGCGCGCTAGACCAGCGCCAGACATGCGCGGAGCACACGCCCTGTATACGCACAGCGCGCTAGCTACACGCTGTGCATTTTGTGTCAGCTCGGTAGCTTTTCCAAAATTATGACAAAAGTTAGGCACACGGCCTTTTCCGATTTCCAATGCGCTGGCCGTGCGTCGTAGAACGCGGTGCATGCGTGGACCATTCGTCCAGCGCGCTAGCAACACGCTGTGCATTCGTGGAAGTTGTTATCATGTGCGCTCTGTGTGCGCCCTGTGTGCGCCCTGTGTGCGCCCTGTGTGCGCCCTGTATGCGTCCAGCGCGCTAGCAACACGCTATACATTTGGTGTCAGCTATCTGTATCTTGGACAAAAGTTGGGCGCACGACAACGCACTGGCCAAAATTGCAAATTTTCCATGCGCTGGCCGTGCGTTCCCCATGCGTCCTTCCTGTGTGACCGGGCCTTTACCCGGACAAAATAAAACTTTTGTTTTGTTAGACATTTGACTTTGAAGTACTCCACCTTTGATGTGCATTGCACAACCATACACATTAAAACATTAGTACCTGGAATTCTGGATTGAATTTCAGCCACACTGCATTTTCTATCCTTGTTTTCTGTGGTACCCGGTAGGTTCCACTTTGCAGTACAATTTAGGATACCTCATTTATTCACAAGGTGTTGCATGGAACAAAAAAGCTTTGTCTCACAAAGTTTAATAGGCCTTCATCTATATTCTTGATCTAGAATACAGTACAACTTACAAGGAGGTAAAACAATTATGAAATGTTGCTTCATTGTATGATCAATTTACAAAGGACTACAAACAAGCATGGATAGATATACTATACCTCTATAGACCTCATCTCCCTGATAAAAGCATACAATGTTTGATCGTAGAAAACATGAAGGTCAAAAGTGTATAAACAAGATTTCTTTGTTTACTGGTTGTCAAAGTGAGATAGTTATATCGTTTCACGAAGTCCATGAATGGTATTGATTGGCAAATATTTATGTTCTTGATTTCTTAATTCCAATTTCAAAAGTAAACAAAATGATGAAGGTAAGAAGATGATAGCAGAAGACAGATCCACAAACAAGATTGCTAACTCTTGAAGAAAAAAAAATTGTTGCCATCTACATCTAACTATCATTTGTTATGGTTTGTAACTTTGTATTGTATTCAAGTTGGAATTTTAAGCAGGAATTTCAAGTACATATCTTTCAGGAAGTTTCTTTTACAAAACAAGATAAACACGGTTATAGTGTTCTTTCATTAGTTCTGTGACATTTCCCATTGTAATTCCTCATCTAATCTCTTTACCATTGGACACTGCCTGTCATTATAAAGGAAAGGTGAATTGATTTGGGGGAGTTACAAAGAGAAGAGGATTTGTTGTTTCTTTATCCCATTTGTTTATCATTTCAATGTCAAATACCACTACAAGTCTACAGTGCAATTTCAGCATTCCTTGTCTAATTTCTCCATAGATGTCCAAATTAGCCATTCATCAAAGGGTGAGTCACTCCAACTTTTACGACTTTAAATACATCCCAAGGTTGTCCACAGAATGATTTTTCCCACTGTTTCACAACCAAAAGTGCCCTACTGCCCCACAATAGAGCGAAAATATAATTAATTTGAGAAAAAAAGCAGCAGAAATGCTAGTGTCAGCCAGTCCAGCGATGTATGTAAATTCATGCATCCTTCTTGGACAAATCCCTAGACCAGTCCACACACTAAACGATCTGACTAGAGTGACTACAATCCAATTAACGACGAATATATAATAGCATTTGATATAAAAATTTCAGCATGTAGAATCTTAATGACCGAGGAGATGAGATAGTCATATATATAATTAATATAGTCTCACTTTCAAGAGATTTGAGGTTTTGAGGTTAAGGTTTCTTTTGGTAATTATCCAAACGTTAAAATACAATAATAGAGAAGAAATTATGTTTAACAAAGATCTCGAATGGATAAACATGACCGGAAAAAAGCATAAAATGCTAATCATGTGTGGTACCTTTGAGTTACAATATCTTAACAGATTCCATGCTTCCTTGGAGAAGGAAAAGCTAAATCGGCTCAGAACCGTCCTTTATTCCGACAAGAACGGAAGGGTAATATATGCACTTAAATTTTGATTGTTGGTACTATTATTGTTCGTTTAGATTTCTATAGCTAATATAACAGAAATCGCATTGCAGCCGAATCGTAAAATGTGCGGTGAGATTTAGACTATTGTATTGACTAGGCTTATTATTGTATTACAAATTATTCAAAAGTTGAAATACAGATTGGATGCACTAAATAGTGCTATGTTAGGCAAGCAGCTAGTTCATTTTCAGAGGGGTCTATCAATGACTGGGTTTTCAATAAAGATGTTGAGGGCAAAAATTCTGTTCTTTTTTCCATGTACAGTCGTGTATAAAATGCCTGTATTCAATCTGTAGATGTATTTCATCTACCATGTACTGTATACAGAAATTTGCATGAAAAACAAAGTGTTTGAAATTAGAAGATAATTAGATTGGCTCTTTGACTTATCACTCATATGAATTATGAAGCATCTGGAACAGCTGATAAATTCAGATTTAAAGAGATAAATTCAGATTTAAAGAGACAAATGAATTACTTTGGATGTACACTATTTAAGTATTTTATAACCCGTCCACCCTCAAACAAACCCAATTGTATAGGCCCACAATAAAATAGGCACGATAAAAGATAAATCAGCATTACAATTAGTAGACCATTTTTGTAATGTAACAAAATCTAATGCATACTTCTTTGTGATACAAATTATTTCATTCATCTTTTACAAATATTTTTTTTTTAATAGTCAGAATGCAAACTGCATACATTGGTTGTTGCTAGGTAGGACAGACATTATGGCTTGCCCTACCTAACAACACATAATATATTCAACTTGAATTCTGACTATTAAAATAGATTTATTCATAACAGGTGAATGAAATAATTCTTATAGAGGCACCTAAGTATAAATATAGTTACATTACGAAAATGGCCTATTACCTGTACTTCAAAATGTACCAAAATTCTGAGAATACTGCTCGAACAAAGGGGTTGCCCATGACAACCATAAACATTTCCTTCACCTGATTTTAACCTTTATTTTGATGGACTGGGCATTGATAGATTTTCTTTTTGTATGCATACCTCTCAGACAAAATATGCGAGTATCTAGCGAAGATTCCAAGGCTTGCAGATGGTTGCCTGACATAGCAACTCTCTGTCACTCTCTTGCTCTTTCACTCAGTCACTCTTTCTCTGTGAGTACCTAGAAGGAATAGAGGTGTTGTAGTCGGGTGGTTTAAGCACTTACCTTCAAATGCAAAAGTCATTGGCTAAATCCCGACACAGCACAACAATCTTTTGGCAAGGCATTAATCTACATTTGCCACTCCATACCCGGGAGAAAAATGGAGACCTGTTAGGATGATGAAAGCCCTCTCGGTGACCACATGGTAGGAATGCTTCTCAAGGAGTGGATATGGTACACATTAAAAGCATGTCTGTAAAGCGCTTAGAGACGAAATTTCCTATCAAGCTTAACATAAAACCAGATTATCACTAGGAATAATGTCAGAATACTTTGTTTGACAGCTCTATTACAGCCAGCAAACACCGTCTTATTACAGTGAATAACTAAACTTCAGAGAAGATTGAAAATAAACAATTGATAATCAATATTACCTTTCCATGTTCTCGCTGCCACCCGTCATGTCAAAATAGCTATGGCTATCAAAAGACGCGTCAGACCGAACACTTTGGGTTCTCTTTGGTTTTTGTGGGGCTTTCCTCCTGGGTACAGACGACACCCGACTTTTAGGTTCCACGGGAGGGTGTTCTGGGGCAAATACAAGGTCTAGTTCAGGGTTAGGAGGGGGTGTAGGGGGCAAGACTGGAATGTTATTTGCAGGCATAAATTCTGGGTACACATACTCATTCTCAAACAGTTCCTCTTCTTCTCCTCTTTGGTTGGGTTCTAAGTAAAGCCCATCATCAATGTATCCGCTTGCTCGATTTGAGCTGTCTTTTCTTGTTTCTCCATCGCTGCTTGAAGTTGGCTCTGTGTTTCTGGTAAGTGTGGCCCTTCTGGGATCTGGAATGAGTTCATAGTCATGGTCTCTACTGGATGTATCCGATTCTTCACCGTCTTCCCCGTTCGGAGCATTTGCTTCAGTGTAGATGTTGGTTTGGTCCTCCTCCCCATCATCATTATTTTGGGGTAGAGCAGGCTTTGGTGAATTACTACGGCTATTTGAGGATGTTTTGATTGGGAGAGCCATCGGTCTTGGTGGAGCTGGTCTTTTGGGCTTTGGGGCTGGAGAAGGTGCTGCAGGAGCTGGAGATTCTGGCTGGACTGGTGCTATTTTTGGAGATGGCGACTGTGCACGTTGTGTTGCAACATTTGGATTAGGTGCACCAGGGGGAGGAGGAGGAGGAGCGCAACTAGGTCGTTTTGGGGAGGAACCCCTTCCCCTGTCTTTCAAGGTCTTCTTTGGAGAGGAGTGAGGTGAACGCCCATTCACAGGACTTCCTTGGCTCAAAGGACGTCCACTGATCTCCTGCGAGTTGCGATTGCTGGAGCTGACATCCCTTTCTTCAAGGACAGAGGTAGAAGATGGTTTGTGGACAGGGCTTCCTTCTATAGAATTTCTCTGAGCTGGTATGGGAGGCTGTGCCTTCCTAAGCTTCAGCTGGGACACTGCCGCACCTGGCGGCTGCTTATCGGTTTTTGGTTCAGATTCTTTTGCTATCAAGGTCTCTTCACTCTTGGACACTAGTTTTTCTGGTTGTTCATTGGTGGATGTCTTTGATGGGGTTAGTCTGTCCTTATGCTCTGGTTCAATTTCATCATCATTCTTTGGCTTGTGATTTGCCATCTCTTCGCACGATTCACTGGTAACAATTTTTCCTCTTCCCTTTTCGTCAATCTGCTGCTTTTGCTGGGGCGTTAGGTCAATAAATTCCCAATCTGAGGTATCAAGGTTCTCATTGTCAGAACTACAAGTAACCTGGTTGAGTTTTTTGCCCCTGATTGGTGAATTTTGTTTGCTTGTTCTACTTGATTCTGTTTTGACTTTTTCCTTTGCCTGTGAAGTCATATCAATGGTTTTGGCTCTGATTGGTTTTGGTCTTGGAGGTGGGCTCTGCAGCGATGCTTGATGAATCAACCCTGGAGGTTTACTTGGTGGAGGAGGCCGTGGTGGCTTTGGTTTTTGTTGAACCTCACCGTTAGATACCTTTCGCTTATCCTTGGGTGATTTCATGCTATCAAAAGCTAGTTGATCACAAGACTTCACAGCTCTCCTATTTCTCTTGAATGTACTCCTTTCATTGTTACTATTGTCTGAACTATCTCCAATTTTGCCACCATTTCTTTCTTCTCCTTCACTTTGAAGTTTTGTATGTCTCTCCAGTGACTTCTGTTGGCAAGATGTCTCTATGTTGCTCTCATCACTTCTTATCACATCAGAATTCAACTCACAGTTTGGATCACTCTCGGACATACTCTTAGCACGTCTTGGTGGCGCTATAGGATTGCGTGGGATTGTTTTCCTTGGAAGGATAGGGGGAGCTTTAGGCTCCTCTACAGGCTGATTAATCTTAGTTCCTGAAGAAACTGGAGAGGTTGGCTCATAAGTTGTTGATTTAAGAGTACTATGTTTCTCAGTAATATCCTTGTTGTTGTTGGATGGCTCACCACTAGAAGGCACAACTTCTGAAAGCTCTTCTGTTTTATTGCCATTAACTTGTGGAGGGTCCTCCTTAGGTACTTCGGTGCTTTGCTGGGCTGGGGGTTTGGATTTCACAGTTGGTTTGGAAGGAGAGCCCTGGGGAACAGGTATAACAGAAAGTCTCTTAGGTGGAAACGTTGGGCGCTGAGGTGTTGCTTTCTTTCCATTCTCAGAAGGTAGCTTTTCATTATCTTTATCAAAACTAGAGCTATCAATGGAACACATAGTGTTTCTCTTTGACAGCATAGCAAGACTAGGTTTCTTGGGACTAATGTGTGGCTTTGGTCGATGTGTCGGGACACTGGTGTTTGCATCTCTGTTCTCTGTTTCTATCTTGGTGCCTGTTGATGAATCATTTTGCTCAGCGCCTTTGGTGTCTGATGATACAAAACTTTGCTGTGTGTCTGAGTCTCCATCTGTAACTGAGCTGGAAGATGCAGAATAGTCTGACGTGGAAGAACTGGAGCGGTGCAATGGAGCTCGCACAGGAGACCATTTAGGAGACGTTCGTGGGCACACTTTAGGAGTGAGGTCAGATGAACCCAAGGTCAATCTCCTGACAGGTACATTTGGTCTCTCGCGAGGACTTGATGTGGTACCATTTGTGACCACATTACACTCATTGCCATTGGGTAATGTGGATGACGATAATTCTTCTGCAGGTTGAGATTGGTCCGATTCTTGTTGAGGGATGTTGCGCTTCGGCAGCACTCGAGGCCTGGGACTTGGTGCCACCTCACCTGGAGTGCCATTAGCTTTGATAGTCTTCCGTGGCCTCGGAGTTGGTCTGCTTGGACTACCTTTGGGTTTGGAAGCCTCAGGGTTGCTGGTCTGTATCTCTGGTGTTACCGGAGAGGAATCATCATTGGTTATGGTATCTGAGGAGGAGGTACTGGTGATGCTCTCGATGCTATCTCCTTCGATGAGTGTGTTCCTCGGTGATGTTACAGCAAGTCCTTTAGGCTTCGGGGCAAGGGATGGCTTCTTCGGGAGCGGGGGATGAGACGGTGGACTTGCAACCCCTGTTAAGCAAAACAAAGAAAAAAGAAGAGAAATGAGTCACAGTGCTAAATTATTAATATGACATATAGCTCAAATTTGCACATTCACATTTTTTGCAAAATAATGCACATGATAGCTCTGGAGCTGAAGAAGAGAATCAAATCATAAATCAATGCCTCCCTCAGAGTATGAAGCTCCTTTCAAACAACATAACAGGGGCAAGAACGTTTTGCTTCTCAATACAGTAGGCATACATTTTAAAATTGAGTCCTTAATATTAATAGAAGCACAAAAAGCAAAAAAAATACTATTTGAATATGAATTATAATTTGAAATGTGATTGCCTAACAACAGCTTGATATCTTTTCTTTCTCCATACCCCCCCCCCTAATTCTTGAGAAATAAGTTAAGCTTGGTCAGGTCATGTGTTCATTTAGTAAAGATTTCTTCCATTAATTTCATTGCATGTATTTTCAGGCCAAACGTTCCCTAAGGAGTGCAAGTATAATGATTTATTAGGAGGGAAGCCCAAAATACATTGAAATGACTGCTTTCTTTACAGTTCTCTTTTTTTTTACCTCTCAATTCAAATCTTTTGTAAAGGGATTGAAAAGGTATTGAAAATGTAACCATATAAATTCTTATCTTTTTATTCACCTGCCTTTCTTTCGTTTTGTATGTTTATTTTGCACTGATTACAAAAAAATTGCTTGGAGCGTCCGCATAAGGGAGCAATTAACTCTCTTTATTTGTCAGCTCAATAATAGCAGCATTATATTTATCTTCATTTCTACCTTTATTTCCCTTCTCCCTCACCCCACCCCTCCCCCTCCCCCTCCCTCCCTCTCTCTCTCTCTCTCCCTCTCTCTCTGATTTTTGTCTCTGTATACGTCCTATGAAGGTGATTTGAAATCTGCTCTGCTGAATTTGGTCGGTAGGCCCAGTAATTTTTTGTTTACCATTTACACTACTGAAAAAACGTTAGCGCGCGCAGGAGCAAGGAGAGTCACATGATGAAAAAACAGTATCTCTCACTATTTACAGCGTGTCCACACACAAAAAAATTATCCCGAAACTCTATAACGAAACGTCGTATAAAGAATAATCATATAAATTTCAGAGTGTCCACACACAAGAAACGTCGTATAAATAATCATCGTATAAATTCCAGGATGTCCACACACAGAAGAAAGTAATCCTGAAACTCTACAGCGAAATGTCATATAGGTGCGCAGTTTGTTACTGCGGTCATGAAATGGAAGCGGAAATGAGAGGTCTGGTCTCCTTTCGCTCGAGGTCACGTTAAGCCCCGCCCAGTTAGTTACACTAGTTACACTCCCCCTGTCCACACACAACATTTTCTGTGGTTACCGGTAGGCGTGATTAGGCGTGATTAGTTATTGAGTTTCAGTTCGAAACGATGCCCAAACCTGCGTTTCGTTAGACTAGTTTTGTTATACGACGTATCGTTAGTGAGCGTCCACACACACAATTTCATCTTAAAACTATCGCGAAACGATATCACTATCGCGAAACGGTATAGCTAATCACGCCTAATCACAGAAAATGTTGTGTGTGGACAGGGGGTATTATTTTAGTGAGTAGAGTGCCTGCACGACTTGTCGGTGCCCTCCATGCTCAATCATCAAAGTTTGCTTTTCCACTGCAAAAACCTTTGGCGGGCATTTAAAAAGAAAAACATCCCAGAAGGTGGGTTTTTCAATTTCGATTTTGCATCGCCATTGCCAGTATAGTTGCATAGCGACTAGTAAAACCTATTATTTTGGGTTGCAGTGTAAATGCAGCTCATGTTAACAAGATATCATTCATACTCATAATGGGTTGTGAGCTGTGACTGGGTTTTCCAGAGGATTTACAAGAGTTATTGTCTCAATATCTCTGAAAGTCTCAATAACTAAAAATGGGGAACATCACATACTGTGAAAAAGAGTGCTTCATTTGACAAGAATTGGTTTAAATTGTAATATAATCAATGTAAAAATCAAAAATGCATGAGCTCTATGCATGTTAAGAGAATCATCATTCTTAAACCCCTTTTCATTTGCTCTCAATTCATTCTCTTACTGAATATTTAAAAATAACTTTAGACTAATTACTTGTTTACGCATAATTTGTCAAAGCTTGCGAGCAGACCAAATAATGACTTACATTGTAGCCTATGTAAGTATTTCTAATGGACAGTTGGAATGATTTTGTTCAACATTAGCACTTGCAGTCTATTTTCCCCTTTATTTCTGCATTATCTGAATCTCATTACTATAATGTACTTCATTTATAAAGGCAATATTCAACAGGACATAGCAGATTCAAAGAGTTGCAATGCATCAGCGCCGCCGCTACACGCTGTTAATAACACGTTCCTGGGTGCTAATCACCAATCAAGTGTTGATTTCTCTTTGCCCTGTTATGTAATAAGCAGAACAAAGCCTGCATAATATTACCTAGGTCCATGATGATATACAGGGCAGCATTCTAATTATTTGCACAATTGATTTACCTAGGAGCTTGCATCATTCCATTTAGAAATAGTGGAAAGAAGGAATGGGGAGGTACTCTCGAACAGGCTTTTCATAGTTTCAAGCATACACAGATCAATGCTTCAATTTCTCGCTCAAGATGGGAAGATGGCATTTAATTTATATCATATACACTTGACTTTTACACTGAATAGTGTAACAAACTGATATTAATGAGCTTTCAACTGTATTTTTTAAAAACTTAGCTTACAACAGAGATAGAAATCACTTCTGTAGTTAACGAAGGATCACAAGTACCTGATTTATCAATTCTCTTGATTGCTTCTATGTAACATGCTGACAAGAATCTAAGATAATAATTAATGTAAGAAATATAAGCCTACATGAGCAAATTCTCCAAAAAAAGACATGTCGTGTAAGAATTAAAGAGGTGTTTTGTGTAGCAGCAGCAGCAGTCAATAAGGCTTTTCTTGCTTGTAATGTCAAATACATTATTTCACTTATTAAGTTAAGGTTTCATATATGAGTTATTCTGTATCAATAATATTTACAGACAAATGTATTCAATTCCTGTACAGAATTTTTTTTTCAGTTCCATTTTACAAGATCTCAAAGAAAGTGATTTTTTCCTCTACAAGATTTCAATTCTAGAGTGTGTCTGATTCTTAGTCATAAGACATAAATGGTATTGGAATTAAAGGAAATGTTTGATGCACTTCAGAGATGTGACTAACAAGGTGTAAATTGTATGGCTATACATGATGGTAATATTTTATTGTCAATGTTTCCCCGCATCAAAGTGAGGAATTTTTTGTCTATCAAAGTGAGTAGTTTGCAGATTGGTACAATTTCAAATATGTTGATTCAACCAACCCTATAAAATAATATTATGTATAGGCCTACTTTAAAGACACATCTCACTGAACTAAACAAACCAAAATCATCTAGAAGAATACAGATCTGTGCAATATGATTCTAATCTCTCTTCTGGGACCCATGAATGCTCGTCTTTAATGAATCAAGGTAATCTAAATTAATCACGCGGGAATTTCTTTATCTCTAATGCTTTCGTATTTGCACGATGCTGCCTAGGCTACACTCTGATAATTTCTACTAATCCAGCTTAGCAGAAACTATCTTACTCATATTAACGACAGCATAACAACTGAAAATGACCTTCAATATCATATGCCTTTGAAATGCAGTGAAGGCTGGAGGATGCTGGTACCATGATAGTGTAAAAATAATCATTCTTGACCAATGATATCTTCAAGGCTTCATGACAAGGGAGGGGTATTTGCATGGATTTATCTCTTTTATAGCTCCATAGTATTTGTATGACTACTGGTAGAAGGTTGAGTTCTGGGAAGAGGTGAAAAATAAGTTGTGAGCATTATCATTGTTATTATGCAAGTGTGGAAGAACATCAGATAAAAAGTGTTCCCTGAAAAGCATGGCTCTTCAATAAAGCACTGTGGATTGATAGATGTGATGTTCTTTGAGAATATTGAAGTTCTGAATAACTTACTGATAACTTATTAATTTGTCAAAATAGGTGTAATAACAAAATGTTCAAATATTACTACACAAGTTTTACAATTTCAATTTTTTTATAAAGAATTGTATCATTAGACTTGTTTTGATCAAAGGTGTCAGATGTCAGAGATTTAGGAATTTACATCACTGAAATCATGGAGTTGCAAAAAAACACACCTCAGAACCCTACTTTATTAACCCTTCAAACAACTGGTATACAAGACTAGAATAGAACAATAAATGTTTTAGCAGACGGGCACACAAACAGGATAACCAACTCAATGGAGAAAGAAAAGAAAAAGAATTCTGCTATCAATTTACCTATTACATAACAGGGTACCCAGTTTATCTTGGGGGCCATTATCAGTAGATTACCCTGACCCCCAACTGACCTCCTAAATGTGCCTGGTAAGACCCTGGCAATCAAAAAAGAGGAGGGCTTGTTGGAGGAAGGGGGAACACAGCACTCCCCTCTACCAGTGGTACTGGGTGGGAAACGTGACCCTCTGAACCAACAAGAAACTCCAAGGTAAGGCCTCCGCCCTTCAGAATTCTTCTTCTTGCATAAGTTGGGATCTCAAAATAGATTCTTGTTATCACCGCCCTGATATATTCAGCAAACTGGCCAAAGATAAGAAAGCAATTATCTTGACTATGGATGAAAAGACTTCCTTCATGGTTCAAACTACATGTAGCCTATAGGCTATGCATGTAACTCAATGGAGCTTCGTCCATTTCATTTCCCTTTCAGGCAAAATTTGAGGGGAAAAACTCACAAAACTCATGCAAGGTAACACCACAATTTCTACCCATATAGAAAGATAATTTCTTAAACTTCTATGATTGAGGGGGAGGGGTATACCTGGTATTTTTGTAAAACTATTTTCAGTATTTGGAAATATTTTCATTAGAAAAAAATAAAACCATGAAGCAGAGTTCACAATCACATGCACAGTCACAGTGACATCACAGAACAGAACATCTACAATGTAAACTAGAAATGCAATCGTGTCAGAACGATGTGCGTGCAATGACGCCGTGTTTCTACGTGTCAAACGAAAGAGCTTCTCTCGGACTATCCAGAGCAATTGCACGAAGTCTGTAGCTTCTGTGATATTGGAGATAGGTAGGGCGAAAGAAAGGCCTCAACAGTGACCTTGATTGGATGGTAGTGACTATGCCTACGAAGTTTGAAAGAAATTGGGAAAGGGAAAGAACCTAGAAAGGGCTCGCAAGCACTGCATGCAAAAACTAGCGGGATTTGGTGCATATGTTCGTCATTGCAATAAAGATCGTTCTGGGAGCCAAAAGCGTGAACCCGATATGTCCCATAGACAATGCGTGTAATGCATGGGCGGAAAAACTGCAGGATCTGTACTATGACCGGGGTTAAATTGTTTTTTCTCTCTCTCTTGATGTCTCTTTATGGGCCGTATTTGGTATCATTAGAAAGAAAATTACATGGTTGTTATTGTAAACCACTCTTTTTTTTTCTATGATAATCCTATCGAAACACGTGATGTAAAATAGATTTATAGTACAAAATGGCGTTTTTAATGACCCCCTTGACCAATTTCAAAAATCCGGCCACGAGGTGCCCTGCGTACTGCAACTCGAAATGACACTGCAAAATTTCAAGGAAAAAAAAGGATGTTTAGGGGGCGAAAGAAAGTCTGAGAAATGACGTCATAGCCGATACGTGTTATAATATTGGGCGGAAACTCGGCGGAAATCGTATAGTGACCCTTATTCAAATGTGATTTACTCTAAATTTTCTGTGTGAACATATACCATACTTGGTATCATTTGAAAGGGCACTTCATTGCGGTCAGTTTAACACCATTGTCATCTGCGCGCAATGTACTGCACGCATTATAGGCGATATTACGTAATGCATAGCAAATTCATCATTTTTGGCGATAACTTTGTGCTGACATATTCGAATTTTACCAAACTTGGCAAACAGTTGTCACGTATATGGATACATATGTCTGCCAAGTTTCATTGATATAGGTATAAAGATCGCGGTTTTAGAGCAAGTTGAAGTTATTTTGGAATTTTCTCGAAAATGGCGAATTTGGAGGGCATTTTTCTCAAAGTCGGTCAGTGTAAGGGTATATAATTTTGTATATGGCTGGAAAGGGCATATCTTCAAGTATCTAAATCCAAAAAAGGGTACGGGTTTGCCAAGCCATTATGGAGATACGGCCACAGACAGAAAGCCCATTCCCAGAACTTTAGAGGGCGCTATTTATGTTGTGCAAAGCCATTGGAGCGTTAAATTTGGCATGGCTATGTGCAATTATGAGATAAAGATACTGTGAGATTTAAATACAAAACGGAATTTATATGAGAAATTTATGGCAGTTTTAGATTATTTAGGGGTCCATTTTTCAAGAACTTGAGAGATTTTGACGGAGTCGGTTTTAGATTTGAATTTCGAGTATGAAGATGACATTTTGAAGGTCAAGTCATCCGTCGCAGATGAAAGAACATCTCTCAGACTATCTAGAGGAATTTGTTAGAAGTTTGTAGGATCTAGGATAGTGGAGATAGGAAGGAAGATATAAAGGCCTTAAAATGGACCAGAAACAGACAAAATGGCACCTGGACGGTCATGCATGAGTGATTTCCAAAATCGAAGAATGTAGTGACCTTGATGAGATGTTAGAGACTATGCCTATGAAATTTGAAAGGAAAAGGACATGAGGAAAGCACCTTACTAGGAATCACAAGCACTACGTGCAAAACGAATGCGATTTCCGGACGATAAGGATAAGGAAAAGGAGAATATTAATTGGGCAGAATGTGAACGAAAACAAGGCAATGACGAAGGTTCGTCATTGCAATGAACTTGAACCGAAGAGACCACTATTGTAATTCCATGGAGTACTTCTTGTAACTCCATGGTAATTCCTACATCATGATACATACCATGTTCTATAAAAGTCATGTGCCCTCAATTTATTCTCTCGATCTTCCCCTTTCTTTAGGCCCCAATGTCCAGTTTTTTATTACTCCACAGGAGCTAAAACCATGGGAGGTGAGGAAACTGAAAATTCCAACCAATTTGCGGTTTTGAGCAGCTCAAGGTTTTTTTAAACCTTTACTGGACATTCAAAGTATAAGCAGAGAGTTAGAAAAGAGAGAACAAGAGAAAGAGAGAGAGAGAGACAGAGAAAGAGACAGAGGAAAGGCAGTTTTATACCTGAAGGGAATAATTTTCCAAAAATCTCTTTCATGTGATCACTTCTTTTCTTTTCTTTATTTCTCAGTTAGTTTGGAAGTCCAAAAAGAACACAAAGAATGTTCTTTAAAATAAGGGGTCAATATCTCGAGAGTCACTGGCATTTTAACAGTCCTTGGCAAATGTACTAGTAATACTGTGTCATGAGGGCTTTCATCGAAAGGGTGCGGCGCGGCGCGGTGTGGTGTGCTCAACGCACCCATTCGATAAAAGAGGGGGGGCTTTTCTCGAAAGGGAGCGTTGAGAGCGGAGTACCGTTTTAACACACCCTTTCGATAAAAGCGGGGGGGCTTTTCTCTAAAGGGTGCGTCGACTAGTCTTTCGCATCAGTCGTTTAAAATGAGGATCTCGGACAAAAGGTAATAGTTGCCAATTTAAGTATATCGAAAATGTATTAAATAAAACGGAATGGTCTTGATTACAGAGTGGTCTCTTTCGTTATTACTATGTTGATGGGGGAGACAGAGAGAAGGGAAAAAGGGAAAGGGAAAGGGAAGATAAAAGGAAAGAATAAGAAGAAAAGATGGAAACTAGGGGGGGGCGAAGGGCTCTTGCCTCCTCACCCCCCCCCCCCCCCCCGCCATAAAATAAATAAGATAGAGAGAGAGAAGGGAAAGGGAAAGGGAAAGAAAATATAAAAGGAAAGAAAGAAGAGGAAGAAGGAAAGAGGGAAACGGGGGAAGGGCGAAAGGCTCTTACCTCCCGGAAAGGGAAAGAAAGAAGAGGAATAAGAAGGAAAGAGGGAAACGGGCGAAGGGCGAAGGGCTCTTGCCTCCTAAAATAAATAAGAGAGAGAGAGAAGGGAAAGGGAAAGAAAATATAAAAGGAAAGAAAGAAGAGGAATAAGAAGGAAAGAGGGAAACTGGGGGGGGGGCGAAGGGCTCTTGCCTCCTCACCCCCCCCCCCCCGCCAAAAAATAAATAAGAGAGAGAGAGAGAAGGGAAAGGGAAAGGGAAAGAAAATATAAAAGGAAAGAAAGAAGAGGAATAAGAAGGAAAGAGGGAAACTGGGGGGGGGGGGGCGAAGGGCTCTTGCCTCCTCACCCCCCCCCCCCCCGCCAAAAAATAAATAAGAGAGAGAGAGAGAAGGGAAAGGGAAAGGGAAAGAAAATATAAAAGGAAAGAAAGAAGAAGAAGAAGGAAAGAGGGAAACGGGGGAAGGGCGAAAGGCTCTTACCTCCCCCCCCCTCCCGCCAAAAAATAAATAAGAGAGAGAGAGAGAGAGAAGGGAAAAGGAAAGGGAAAGAAAATATAAAAGGAAAGGGAGAAGAGGAAGAAGAAGAAAAGAGGGAAACGGGGGAAGGGCGAAGGACTCTAATTGCCCCCCCCCCCCCCCCCGCCAAAAAATAAATCAGAGAGAGAGAGAAGGGAAAGGGAAGATAAAAGGAAAGAAAGAAGAGGAAGAAGAAGAAAAGAGGGAAACGAGGGCAAAGGGCTTTTGCCTCCACCCCCGCCCCCCACCCCCCGCCAAAAAAAAAATAAGAAAGAGAGAGAAGGGAAGGGGAAAGGGAAAGAGAAGATAAAAGGAAAGAAAGAAGAGGAAGAACAATAAAAGAAGGAAACCGGGGAAGGGCGAACGGCTCTTGCCTCCCCTCGCCAAAAAATAAATAAGAGAAAGAGAGAGAAGGGAGAGGGAAAGAAAATATAAAAGGAAAGAAAGAAGAGGAAAAGGAATAAGAAGGAAAGAGGGAAACGGGGGAAGGGCGAAGGGCGAAGGGCTCTTGCCTCCCCCCCCCCCCGCCAACAAAATAAATAAGAGAGAGAGAGAGAAGGGAAAGGGAAAGAAAATATAAAAGGAAAGAAAGAAGAGGAAAAAGAATAAGAAAAGAGGGAAACGGGGGCGAAGGGCTCTTGCCTCCTCCCTCCCCCCCCCCCCCTCCCCGCCAAAAAAAAAATAAAAGAGAGAGAGAGAGAATCTGTTCTGATCCTGGTCCTGATCCTCAAGAGGGATATAAAGATGACCAATAAGAACGTTATTGTTCGAGAGAGAGTGTTTGTTGCTTCTAGAACATTTTAGAATTAAGTCCCACCACATTGCAGTTGTGGGGAGGGACTATGATTATATTACCCCCTTGGATGGCTTCCCAGAGTCTGGCTTTGAAGGTTTCGACTGCGTCGCAGGCAAAGATGCTGGGGGGGGGGGGGGGGGAATTTCAGGCCCGTATGATTCTTGGAAAGAAGGTGAGTCGATATAATTATATCCGTCTTGCATCTTATGTTGGAGAAGGAGAGGGAAAGAGAAGATAAAAGGAAAGAAAGAAGAGGAAGAGGAAGAAGAATTTGTGTTCTGCCAGTGTCACAAATAGATATATAAATATGCTCATCTGACGATAATTTGATGTATAAAACCCCTCACCTTCTTGGGGCTCCGCCCCTTGGATCCAACACCAATTTGTGTCCTGCCAGTGTCACAAATAGATATACAAAATATGCTCATCTGACCGTTATTTATTGCCCAAAACTCCTGAGCTTCCGGAGGCTCCACCCCCTGGACCCCAC
>JAVYIG010010107.1:0-71887 GCA_035222895.1 Strongylocentrotus droebachiensis | reverse complement strand
CCTTGTGGTACACCATGTAATAGAAGAAAAATTGGAGGAATTATTATTATAAACTACATATTGAGATCTATCAGAAAGATTACTTTCAAACCAAGATGACAGACAAATTTGAGTGTTGTTCTAGTTTCCGAGTGGTGAGTCAACAAACCGATTACTGAGCTTGGAGACATTGCCAGGCATAGCGCCAGGTGAAAGGGCATAAATCGAAACTTTAAAAAAAAAAAAAAAAAAAAAAAAAAATTGGTGTACCGTGTATAAGCCGCACCCCCGACTTTGAAATTTTTTCGGCGGCAAAAAGGTGCGGTTAATACACCGTTAATTATGGTATGCCACATTTTCACATAGAATGCTCCAAACAGATTACTGTAAAGAGGCTATTGCAATTAACTGGGCTGGCCAGACAACCTGCTTTACTTGAAGTAATTTCCAAATATCTAGAACGTATACATCTGTTGCACTGTAGTACTACAAAAGTTAATCTGAATGAAATCACAATTTATCACACATGAAAAAGCTAGGCATGAAATTACAAATACCTCAATTTGATGCCCCAGTGAACTATAAAAGATCACATGAATTCAGACTTTATCACTTTGTATAATTGGTTGTACTGAGCTATGGAGCATGTGAGGTTTGTATAGGGTTTGTAAGCTCACCGTTTAGTGCTGTGTAGAATATATGCCTGCTGTTAGCATGGTTAACAGAGCCACCGATGTCCCAGAATTCTACAAAGCATGTCTTCTGAGCGGGTGTACCTTCCTTGTATTCATGGATCTGGCAATGAGAAATGTTAACCAATCACAACAGTTCTTGTACCAATCACTTATTAAAAACTGGAACATTATCCAATCAGAAGAGTCCTGTAATCATTTGTCAAATAAAAGAAAGATACATATCAACCAGTCAAGAGGTAAAGAAGAGAATTCAGTCACAGTGAACAAATGAGAGCATTTGAGCTACATGTTGAAGTGCATGTGTTCTTGTTAATATTACGATTAAATTGTTTATTTTATTTATTTATTTTATTTCCAGGCAAGATGATAACATACAAAACATCACAAGGTTCATAAAAGTAGAAGTATAAATTTCCTAAACATTTAGGATTCTCTGACAATTTCATGAACAGAACCTCAATTGGTTGCTCCATGTATTAAAGCATGTTTTTTCATACAAAGATGCACCACATTATACAAGGTATTCTGAAATGTTTCACATACCTTTACATCTAGCGATGCGCCTATAGTATATGAGGTATTCAGAATGGGTTGTCCATGACATATCAAATGAACTAGAGATGATTTGCCTACACCTGCAACAAAAAAGATAAACAAATTCAAAATGAAATATGAATGATCGCTCCACAAACATCTTAAAACATACCTCTCAATTCTAAATAATTTGTTGATTGACTAAGGGGGCAGTGCCTTGTATCCTCTGGAAAAGGCAATATATAAATACAATTATTATTATTGATACTATTATAACTCGGAGAGCAGTGTAAAAAAAGAATAAAAATCTGAAATCAATAGGCCTAGGTTGGTCATCTTTTATCGTTTTATTTTTACTTTTTAATGGAGATCAAAATGGAATTGTGTGTAGGTGGTAGAAATATATAAAAATTGATGGCCCCTCTCACCCAATTATTTTTGCAACTGCCATAATCATGACATTAGTTCGCTAGTCACCAACAAGGTAGTGCTCGTACCCGGAAGTACAGATGAACTCCTAAGTGTTTTAGTATGAAATCCCATTCTTCTAGGCCATGTAAAATTGATTACATGTTGATCGTCCGGATTTTTTGAAAAAGAGGAGGAGGGTGTACCATGTTATTTGATATTTGATATTTTTCCCAAGATGGCTGCCGCGTGTAAAATCCAGCGCTAGAGCGCGGCCGCGCTATCGTGAGGTATCTGCGATGCGATGATCAGTCGACTCGATCGACTCATCTCTAGCTAGCTCCTCGACTCAAGCATATACATGCGCAGCGCATGCATCATCGCATCATTTTTTAGCGCAGCTTCACTTCAGCATATCGCCGATCATATAGCATATCAACCACTCTACATTTCAATACAATTTTTTCTAGAGTCTTAGTATGTTTGTACAAGAATATTTGAACAGCGTATTTGAAGAAAAGGTGGAAAAGATGCATATGGTAAGTATTCTGTGTTGTTTTCTGAATAAAAAGAAAATATATTGTTTTCATATTATCATATTATTATTTGAAATGTCATGGTGTTGGACCTGATCATAAATGAAAAGTTTCATTATTACTGTAATTATTACTGTAATTATTTACAAAATTCTTGGACATGTAGTAGTGTACATAATATAAACCACTGTCTTGCAAATGGCTAAATTTATGTTTTGTATCTTCTGAAAAGTGTTAGAAATAAACTAGCTGGCTTTTCCTCAACAAATCACAAAAGAATACAGATTTCGCATCAAAATGGCAAAGCCTGATTACCTTAGCATATTGCAATATCTTATGTACCCGGTAGGTAATCATTTCTTTATAAAGCATTGTTCTGTTAGGTGAAAAGTTATCTTGGTAATTTGTATCCTGGTGTATTCATTTGGAAAGGAAAAGAAATATGAAAGAAAGCAAATATTTGGTTCCGGATAGTTATGTTCTGTTGGTTTGGTGCTTTATAGTATATACAAGTAGTACCGACAACTGTATTCCCATCATCAATTATTGTGGTTTATGTCTAGAATATAATCTTCCAACCTTGTGTGTATCTCAAGGCTGGTGCATTGATGAGAACAGTGTTAAAATGTACAGCTTTGTGGTACTGAAATGTTCAAGTTCTCTGTATGTAAAGTTATCACATGATCATGATGATTAAACTGAATTTTGAATTGTAAAAAAAAAAAATTAAAAAAAATCAAATATCAAATATAAGGAGGCGGGCGGAAAAAAGGAAGCGGGCGGGGACGATCAACATGAAATCAATTTTACATGGCCCTATCTCCCTATCAAAAATGTGATTGACAAGATATTTGATGCATGTGGTGGTAATTATATATACTCCGAATCTCTGATCCAAATTACAAATTGATGACATGGGCATGCCTCGTTCACTCGACTCGTTCCCAACATACACACAAGCAAGCATTTTTGCAAGTATGAAGTGTTTCTTGCTGGATTTAGTCATAAAAAGTTTCATTGATTTGTTTCTTCCATTAGCTTTGAAATTGAATTATTTTGGCAGTTTGTTGTGATAATCAGAGTCCAAGTTTGGGCGCTTGAACAGAAACCTATCCAAAATTTGACCCGTAACTCCGGCGTGGAGATACCCAAAATGAAGTAAATATTCACTAAATGTCCAAATAAAGGTCATGAGTTAATTGTTAAGTTTATTACGTTTCGTGTCAATTTTCCTGTTATTTTTTGAGTATTTTTCGGATAAACGTTGATTATTAGTACACTTTTTCACAGGTTTCACGGCAAACCGCTGCACAATACAAGTACATACCGATGGTGGGTTGCACGCCTGTGTGAAGTTATCAACCGTAAAGTCTCAGATCCTCATTACTTTAGTTTTTATTGAAGTTTTGGTTCATGACATTAAAAATAATATTTTTAAAATGGGGCAATCATTCGACAGATTCTTAAATCTATGAAAATTGACAACAAATTGGGATGTTTATTTATCATCGACTTAAGAGGTTATTCGACACATGCGCCGTCGACTTGTGAGAGGTCGATTCTAATTTGAAAGAAACGTTTCCATTATTTCATTCACATGACTAATTTGGATACAGATTCAAAATTTTCGCCACACATCCAACTCAACACACGGGACTGTTCACAAGAATGACGAGACGCGAAACCACCGCAAACATGCCTAAATTTACCTTTAATTCAATAATAACTTACCAGAGTCCCCCACAACAAGGATCTTAACCTTTTCGATGTCAATTGACGACATCGTGACTGTAATAACTTGACTTTTCAAGAAATATTTCTGCAAACACTGCGACGAGTAAAGACGACGGATTCGTGTTCCTACTTCCAGTGCAATAGTTCGATGAACTGTAGAAAAGGCCAATGTTTACGTGTACAAATATGGCAAGCCAGTGCCATCGCGCTCGGTGAGGGTTTTCGGGTGGGTGGGGTTCGTGGACCAGTGGAAGAGGTTCCATGACATTTGCTCCGGCGACAATTGCTCCGCTGTAAATTTCATACACTAATCGAATGGCTAACTTCAACCCTGGATTCAACACTATACCCTACCCTAAACCTAACCCTAAACCTAACATAAAACCCTATTGAAACCCTAACCCTAACCCTACATCTTAGACGAAATAAAGCCCGGAGCAATTGTCGCAGGAGCAAATGTCGTGTCACCGTGGAAGAGGAAGAAAGGAAAGAAGAAAAGAGAAAAAATATAAAAAACTAGAAATTTATGAAGAGTACGAATTTACAAATAGTAAAAAAAAAAAATAGTAAAAAAAAAAAAAGAATAAAAAAAAGAAGTGAAAGGCATACCGGTATATATTCTCAACAAGAATGAAACGCCGTTAACACACACACACAAATCAAGCCAACCCGCCCATTCTTCGAAGTATCTTTTTTTCAGTTGCTCCCCCTTCCCCCACTGCCATCTTCTCACTAATGTTGACTAGTTCAAAATTGACACATGACAACTCTGATCGTCTGAACATTCCAGCTTGAGGTGGGGGGGGGGGGGGGGGGGGGGTATAAATTTCATACAAGTGATATCACAGAATTTTGTGTGTGTTATATTTTGCTTTCATTTTGAAATTTGTCAGGTTTTTAATCAGGATGTTTTCTCTCAGACATTAGACTCTTCCTATTTGCATTTGAAAAATCGAACATGGCCTATAAAATTTCTTATGCTTCTCAATAGTAATAATTATTTAAAAAATCAAGTATAACAGGTAGTATGACACATGCTCATCAGCTCAATCACCGATTAATCCATGGTTATTTTACTACCCAACCCTAACATAAAATCTGATAGAAGATCAAACTTATATGAGGCTTATGTCTGATGGCAAAGTCTGGAGGAATTGTTGCAAGAGCAAGTAATGTTGGATCACAAAACACAAGAAGAAAAGTGAACAACAGAAATGAGTATGTTGTACATATCTGGCCCTCCTATGGCCAAGACATTTATTATTTTGAACAACAGAGAGTTGACTATAAAGATTAAATGTTTTTCACAATGGTAGACATGTAAAAATCAAGTAGAATTCATGTATAATTTGTACAGCTCTCTCACTTTTTATGTGTTCTTCCACTGGACATACACTTCTATATCTTTGTGGAATTCAATTTCATACAGACAATAGTCGTTTGCTTAACAACATTTGAATATCACAGTTTGAACAAAGTAGATTACACTATTGCTATCATTTTCTTCCCACATGAATATTACAATGATTTGGTTATATACTGCAAAAAATGAAGATAATAAAGATGTATATATAAAATATAAAAGAGACATGACTGTATTCCACCTAGAACTGATAGAATCACTCACATGTTGACTTTATACATGTAATATTGTTCTCAAATCTGCAAGGCATAGTCCTGTTCCTCAAAGGGATCCTAATTTGTCATCTGGTCAGAATTCAGAACCAAGTAAACATTGCAAAGCATCCACACCCTGGGCCCCATAATAAATAGGAAACACAGGGATAACAAGGAACAAAATTGGAATAGTATTTTTCACATTATTCATTTACAGACCCTATTCATATATTTCATTCAATATGAATAAAAATATTGAAAAAACTTGAAAACAAAAACAAAAACATAACATCATCTGCATCATTTCTGTGGGGAAAAATATCAAAGATACTTTTCAAATTTTGTTCCAATCTAACCTCTGTACCCTGTTTATGTTTCATGGTACATTATTTGAATGCCAGAGAAATGCTAATTTGAGCACGAGATCTGTAACATCAGAAGCATGTAAGTACAAAATAACCAATACAGCGCAAACAATACAGCAAGGTGGTTGGAAACGCCAGATTTAAGTAAATATTGACAATAGACTATCCTTTTCTCTATATTTACCATAGATAATTATATTTTGTTGACAGGTTAATTACAGGAACACTGATTCTGGTTTTATACTTGCAATATGACATCCAGTAGCAGCAACAAAGATATGCAACATAGTTTTATAGAATTTTATATCCTTTACAAATGAACTAAAGATTAAAGTCATCTTTAAAATCACGGACTTGGGTTTCTTCAGAACCTAAGCTACAGAAAATCTCGGCATCATGATTGTCAGTTATCATGAAAAGAAAAAGCAGGCATCATGCTTAGAGTTATAGTGCTTCCTGACCTCTTGCATATACAGAACTTGGACATTTTCAACTCTTTCAAAGTGGCATTCAAAATCCCATTGTAAGCGGATACATGTACTTAATTCTGACACAAAATATCTATCCGATACTGCAATTTTTAAGAGCTAAACATGAATCAAATACACAATTACACTTTCCTAAAAGAAAAATGTATCCATTAATAACCAATGTCAATAAGAATTCTTTTGCTCAATATGAATGTATTATACTTGCACCCACAGGAATGGGCATGATGTTATCAAATACAAGAATATGAGACCTAGGCTTTGATGTAATTGCATAATATGCCCTGAGAAAGTTATGTACATGTTTTTTGCTGTTATATGTACAGAAACAAAAGTCACATGAATATATCAGAGATATTCTAAAATCATCTGTCAGAATATTCTAAAATCGCTTGTCAGAATATTCATAACCACTCGTAAAATGTCATCCTTCTTCCACACTTAACAATCATCAAACTTTCATGATTTACTTCTGCATGTAAGTACATGGATTTATAATTATGGGGGGAAATAAACTATATATCTAACGATGTAATATCTTATTGAAAGAACTTGATATAACATACATGTTGTCCTCCTGAAAGTAATTATAGAATAAATAGACAAAAATGGGTTTTTTATGCGCTGCTTGTTCCCGGCTAACAAGTGCCGTTTTTCATTTCTAGAATGTCACTTATAAAATAAAATTGAAGTACAGGATATATTTCACCTAACATGTCATAACAAAAAGTATTACTTATTTGGGTTGAACAAGGGCTAATGTTAACAGTTTTGAGTTTAGTCAATTTCACACAGCACAACATGATGGGTATCCTACTAAACATAACCCTTCTTCTTGTATTCTTCTCGAGTTACTACACAAGATCTCAGGATGAAAGATACAAGGTGTAGAACATAAAATCATTCAGAAAAGGAAAAACTGGAAACAACTAGATCCACTGTGCAAACAAAACATATCCAAAAAATTGAACTGAAACATTGTCACATTTTCACAATTTGTACTTCGTCAAACAATGTCATGTTACTTTGACAGGAAGATACTCTGGTAAGCAGCATAAATTCAATAACCATTGGCTTGAGTTGCAATATTACATTAAAAAAGCCTGCAGAAGAAAAGTCGGACATAAAATAAAAACAAATCGAGGTCAACGACAGACTTATATCTAGTCTGGAAAGAAATTTAACATAAGCAAGCTCGAGGAGAGAGAAACAAAATAAAATAATTATAATACAAGATTTGTGACATGTGATTCACATTCATGAAAACAGGAAATATATGAGAAATTAAAATGAGATATACATGTATATACACAAACAGGAATGATACCATAAACCCAAGAAAAAGCAAAGTGAGAAATATTCTACATGTTAGACATAATTCACTACGTGTACTCCCCATAGAGAAAGATAAATCAATATTACCCACAAAATATAGAATGGAGTTCTATGCATTAATGAATTAATGAGTTCTTAGAATATATGTATCATAATAATTAAGGGATCTCATACATGTACAGAAATCTTGATTGTCCTAATAAATAGGTAAAAGTAAAACTCTTTTTTTTTCTTTCGAGTTGAAATTCAGAGTCACATAACATTTGTAAAATCTTTTTACATTTTAAAAATTATATTTTCAAAGCCTAAGTGTAATATGGCTTTATGGCATTTCAATCAAAGAAAATAAACTCTCCTCGGGTACATTGATCTCCTTTCATTCCACTTGCTTTTCACAAAAAGAGCTCGATGATAAATGCTTATAAAACACAAACGTTGAAGTAATATTTCATAGAGGTACTACAATATATTGAATGCTTGGGTGCAAATATTCTACAAAGGGGGGCATCAAAACATATGCTATGTCTTTTCTACTTTAAGGGGCTGCTGATTTCATTTTCTGTATTACAACTATTGCTCATTTGTCTACATAATGAATGACCAGAAGCGCTGGAAATGTTAAAATTGTATGTTCTACTTCCCCTCTCTACTTTAACACCTCTCATCACAAACAGGCCAAAGAATTAACAAAACAGTGTTTTGTGGAATAGAAATAGATGAGGGGTGTCACTTGCACTAAGGATAAGTGAGCCAGTCTAGCTCTACTTCTAGAGATACGTGATGACAGAAAAGGGCTACAGTATCATTCTGAGGTAAGAAAGTCACAGATAAAAGATTTTGAACTCATATATTGACAATTCAGCTGCAGTACATGTATTTACATCAACATATCCAACTTGACAAATACCCTTTCTTATACCAAATACAAGAATAATATAAGAACAATTTATAAAAGGCTACTTTTCACTGATTCATTTGAGAAGCAGCACATCAACATACTCAAAAGACACTTTATTGTTTTTATAATCAAACGGAGGAAGCAAAAATGAGAGTTTTTTATAAAATAAAAAAATGCATTTTTGTTGGCAAAAAAGTACTAAAGTGTTGATGTCAAGTTGGCACATGATAAAATGTGTGTTAAATACAAATTCTTATCACTTGCACATTATTCAAAGCATTTGACAGTATTTTGTCTTCTATCGACTGCCCATATATAATGTACTGAAAACTGGACAGCTTCTTTGTACTTTGGTTTCAATTATTCCACATTATCCGATCAAATATTGAAACAAAAAGTAGGCAGAACCCTATTCCCTCATTAGTGGAGGCAAACCAAATTTTGCAATCTGCTGAAGTTTCTTGCAGTGAAAATAGAAAATATTAAGAATTCATCAAAATGTCTAGCTTTACAGTAATTAAACTATTTTCACATCATATTAAAACAAAAATTGTTTTATTTAACTTGGAACATAAATCTGCTGCCATTGGCATTACCAACACTATGTGTATGGAAGTTTGTACTTTCATATGCAAAGATTATTTCCATTCTAAATAAAACAACACATTCAATTTTTTGAAGTACATAAAACCATAAAAACAGAGTACCGGTATATGTATCAGAAGAAGGACATCTTTGAAAACATATGCATTGCATTAAATAAATGGAAGAAGCTCTCCTATGAAACAAGCCGTTCATAAAACAGAATGTAAGCTTGGGCACCCAAAACCTTAGTCTCGCTCACTTCAGTCACATGCGTATCACTGATATGGTACCACTTGCCAGAGGGGATGCTGACGTTGCGCCCGGCATGAAACGGCAGAACCGCACTCTGTATGTGGTTGCGTTCAGAAACCAGATGATTGACAGAGTTGCTCGTTTTATTCTGCGATTCTGACTTTTTCTCTGTGTTCTCGCCCGCTGGATTGTCACCGCCCTCTTCGTTTTTCCTACCGGATGATCGCAACTTTTCCTTCGTGAGCCGTTCCTCGTTGTTCTTCTCTGTCTTTTGTCGCTCACACGTCTCATGGAGAAGATTTAACGTTCTAGGAATTCCCAGAGTGTAGAGTGTTAGTGTCTCATTGGGTTGCCTCACCTTCACAAAGGCTGTATAATGACCAAACTGTAATCTACCGCTATGCTCCACTACACCATACAGGCTGTACAGTACCCTGTTCTCACTATTTGCGTATCTCTGTAAAATAGAATAAAAATGACAGGGGAAAAAATAAAAACATTCAGTATGAATTAAACCATCTTCAAATTGAAATTGTCAATGCTCACATACTAAAGATGTGCAGGTCATAGATACAGATGATTTATTCATCAGAAAACAGATTTCACAAAAAATTGATAAGGATTTTTAATAAAGAACTGAATTGTTAAATTATTCCCACATGGCTTGAATGTGGTTAAACACACAAACAGTAGAGCATAGTTTGTTGAAATGAGGGGGGGGGGGGGGGGGGGGGGGGGGAAGGAATAAAAATGCATACAGTCATTTGTTGGGTTCTTCAAATTTAAATTCGCATTTTCGTTTGATTCTTCACAATTTCTGTAATCGGAATTCAACAACAATATCAACATTTTAAACCTTTTAAAACTCTCTTTAATATTCTAGAATCACTTAATGTACAGCAACACAATCGTTGCTCTTTCTGCTCACCAAGGAGGGGCAATTGACAATATTCTTGATCAAATGACAACTTTATCCTGGTAATAATGTCACAGAATGAGACACTGTGCAGGGACAGTTCAAAGAGGCCTGATACGAATGATCCCACCAATCATGACAAGAGTTATATATTAAATGTACCTTGCATGCAGTGCTGCAGAATGGCGCCACGTCCAGGATGGAAGGAAACTCTATGTGTCTGGTGATCTTTCTTAGATTGTAACCAACCTGACAACAAAAAAGCAAGAAAGGAGAATTAGAAATGAGAACTTGGAATTACTCACTTTATCTCATAAAATCAAAAATCATACATACACTTCTGATACTTGTCTATGTCATGAATATAAGTTAACGCTCTTCGGTCTCTCAAGCAGACGATATACGGTACGATTCACGGTACTATAGCATACCTGCCAACCTGAGACAAGAGAAATTAGGAGTAAATTTTTCTGGATGGACTACGAGGTCGCGAACCACCGAAGGATTGGGGTAGTAGCCCGTAGATTGGGGGGGGGGGGGGGGGGGGGGGAACACAGGACTTTAGGGTCTATTTTTTTTTCTCTCCATTTTAATGGTGCAAATGGGCCTTTTCCTTCAACCTTTTCGCCCCACACATAAACAATTTTGTATTCTTTCTTATACTTCTGATTATGAACAGCACGAGTCTTACCCATTTTGTCCTTCAAAAATGGAGAAATCAACGAAGAAGAAGAATATAGTAGTAGTAATCCAAAATAAATCCGAGGAAGTCCGGTAAATAACAAGCTTCCACGATCGCAGTCATCGCACAAGCATTGAAGAAAACACGCCAATGTATACAGTGTTTATGCACGGTGTATCAACTGCACATGTAATATAAATACACGTGGGCTATACGCATGCAGTTACTATGCAACAACGCTGCATGTTCGGGCTGCGCTGTGTATATCTTCTATGAGCGCGAGCGCGGATGTCGGCGTGATCTGGTTATCAGTGCTGTGTTATGCTTTAGTCTTATGCAACAGTCGTTTGTTTAAAAAATAAAAAAAATATAAAAAATATAAAAAAAAAATTTAATTTTTTTTTAAAAATTAAAAAAAAATCGGAGTTTTGAGGCATGCACTCGGAGTTCGGAGTTGGTATGAAAAAAGCGGAGGAACTCCGCCTAAATCGGGGTGGTTGGCAGGTATGCTATAGTTTGTCAAAGACATTTTGAAAGGCATGGGTTGTGATGCGGATTTAGGGTAGATTTATGGATAGGGGGAGGTATAGTGTTGATCCAGGATTGAAGTTTGGAATTCCAATAGCATTTTTAATTGACTACAATCATATTGAAATGATATAAACAAATGTTCTATTCTCTCAATTTGTCATGATAATGTAGATAAAATTTAGTAACATTTCTTTGATATCTCCTTGGTCAATTGAAAAGGATAAAAAGTGATAGTTATAGAAGGTGAGAAAAGAAAAATAACAATAAAAGATTAACATGAAGAGGGAGGAAAAAGAAGAACCATTGCAAGCAGGAGGGAGGGGTATAAAAAATAAAGATTATCTTTGAATAGTCATGTGAGTTCTTACTTGTTGAAATCTTTTGAGATGCAGTGTAAGAATTGGTGGAGGCTGATGGATAAGAAGCTGCTTGCTGGCATCTGTATACTTCACTCTCTCTTTACCCTCCACTAAAACAAATAGAAATAATAAGACCTTTTAATCACAAATAGTGCTACGCCTTGAAGTATGACATCTGATTGAGAGGAACAATTATAACAGAATACACAAGGTTAGGTTTTCTACAGAGATTATGAATAAAATAAACCACCCCTTCAGACGTTGCTGCAAGATGTGATATTACATGTATTATATGTTACATTATTTAGAAGACAGGCCATGTTAGGGTCCATCTTTGTTTATTTGGTGGGTAAGATTAGACAGTGATATGGTAACTGAAACAGAAAATATCTGTACAAGTTATTATGCAGGAAAAAAACACACACAAAAAAAGTGACAAGAACAACTTCATATTGTGACAGTGTACTTTGAAAAGATCAGATTTTTCACTGATGAGAGAAACTGTTTCCTGCTCAAAATCTATCTCGGATTGAACATCATTTTTCATTCATGTAGATCTGTACAGTCACAGAGTATGATTCCAACATTCCAAACCTTAAAACCTTCCCCTCTATTAAGTTCACAAATGGTTTTGTCTCAGCAACTCTGGTCCAGCAAACTTTGTAACAACATCCCAAAGAGAAAAGTATTGTTTATGAACAGATTGCATGGACAAATATCTTGAAAAGGTCCTATTGCTACCTGTCCCCTCCCCACTCACAAAACGGGCAATTTTTTTAATTGCTTTCATTGAAAAGTGAGAAATGAAAGGACAAAAGGAGAAACAAGTATAAACAAACCTTTGTGTGCTTTTGTGCAGGTTTCGCATCCAAACTTGTTTGTCCCTGTCAGGAGTTCAGGTGCTGTGAATTGGTTGAGGCAGGACAAGACAGAGCATTCCTGGTTCTTAGACTGGTACCTTGGGGCAAGGGTAGAAGCAACACGGGCTCGACTCGTCGGTGAAACTGGTGAGATTGGAGGACTCATGGCATTCAGCTTCGCAGCAGCTTGAGTTGAGATAGGCTGGGGTTTCGTCTTCCCCTGATTACCAGGTTTGGAGCAGCTGTTTTTGTTTGTTGCAGGTACAGAGCTCTCGTCTTTCGTAGCTGCACTGGAGGTGTTTTTAATTTTCTTTGCATCCACAGGACTGCATTCCACAGGGCTTTCACCTAGTTCATGAATCTTTGCAAGAGGAGCTATCCCTGTTGGCCCGTTTAAAGTTCTCTCGTTGCCTCCATGAAGTTTTTCATTCTTAGAATCTTCAGAGTCCACACCGTTTTGCAACGGAGGCTCCTCCTTACTCTTTGTGCTATCTGAACTACCCTTGCGATACTCTACAGCCTTATCATCAGAATCCTCCATTGTGCCGTTCACTTTAGGCGCTTCTTTTCCATTCCCATTCAAATTCGAGTCGGCCTTCTTTTTGCACTCAATTTTAACATCAGCCTTCTCTTCTTCTTTAACTGTCCTCTTGTCCTCGTCCTTCAAATTCAACAAAGACAACTTGTTGCGAATGGTTTTAACATTCTCTTTTACAACCTTCCCTTCTTCACTACCAGTTCTCTTATCATCATCAGTCGTTCCAGACAGTTCATCAGTCAATGCCTTAAAAGGATTCCCGTGCGGCACTGGGCTGAGTCTACTTGAACTACTACTACTTGTGCTAGCTCTACTGCTGAGGGACAGGCGATCCGTGCTACCGATCTTGTCCGCTCCATTCTGCGACTCATGAGCTTCCTCGTTCTCCTTCTCTGAGGGTACTTCAGGAAGGGTGTTGGGCAGTCCTCCGATACCAACGTCACCCGCAGCGGTCTGTTCACTGCACCTTCTGCTACTCCCTGCGTTGCTGAGACGATCAAGGACAGACGCTTCACTGTCAGCATCGTTAGGATCTCGGTAGCCGACGCCCTCCTCTCTCCTCTCTTCCTCCTCGTTATCTGATTGAATGGGGGAATCCTTCTTTTCTTCTACAGGGTCCTCTGATTGGGAGTTGGTTCTACTTCTCCTGGTTTTCCTCTGAGGAATAACGAAAATTCAGAAAAACCATTAGAAACAATAAACATACAGGCCCGAATTCACAAAGCAAGGTTTGAGCTCAGACCGGGTTTGAGCTCAAACCTCCTTTTGTTTCGCCAAACCTCCTTTTGTTATTTACAAACCAGGTTTGTAAATAACAAAAGGAGGTTTGGCGAAACAAAAGGAGGTTTGACCTCAAACCTTGGTCTGAGCTCAAACCTTGCTTTGTGAATTCGGGCCAAAGTGTATATGGTATGCAATAAATTTGTATCGGTCAAAACATTATGTATTGAATCCAATGACCGGGGTAATAGTATATCTGTAAAGCGTTTAGGCCTGGGTCGAAACGGGTCCCCGCCCAGGCCCCGACCGTCGAGCTGAAACCCGGTTTTTGGTTTTCGGGTTTCGGGTTTTTCAAAATTAAATTTCACACTGATATTTTGATATATAGAACTAAAAATATGCAATTCACAAATTTATATTTCAATATAATCAAATAAATATGCTTTAGAAATAATTGGATATTGTTTCAGTTGACGGTAGGTGTTTTTATCGCTCTAAAATTGAGGCTGCAAGAAAGGAATCAAGCTTCGTGGTACCGATCGAGTGCGTTCAGAAACGGAAGTGGAAATAGATCTATGACCCACTGAAGACAGAGCAAGAACGTGCCACACACAATACTAAATGTTGATCAGACTATTGCAATTAAATCGTAATACTAAAGGCATTAATTTAATTGTCAAAATATATCCACAACATAATGGTTTACCCTTGATAGTTTGATGAAGGAAAATAAATTAAAGCTCTTGAAATAACATCGAAGTGCCTTTCATTCGTTCTAAAAATGCGTGTATATATAACGGCAAGCAGAAGTTACGAGTCAAGCTTGATATCGGAACAATAAGCATTAAACCAATTAAAAAACATAACGTAAGACTTTAAGGGACTCCAATTCAACAAAATTACCGTAAAATAATTATTTGCTTTGACAAATAATACTATAGATATTCATAATATCTTACAGAAATAATGATATTTCATGAGCTACGTACTCGATATCGAGTTGAGCTAGCAATCATTTTGAAATGAGACGTAGTTGTCATGCAGTAGACTGTAGGCTATAGACATAATGCGGCATGCAGCTCGCAGAGAGGGAAAAAAAAATCATGTAATAGGCACGTGAATATCACGTGATCTCAGGCCCGCGCTTTTTTCCTCTCTCTGCTGCATACTGCCCTCTACAGTCTACTGCATGACAACTACGTCTCATTTCAAAATGATGGCTAGCTGAACTCGATATTGAGTACGTAGCTCATGAAATATCATTATTTCTGTAAGATATTATGAATATCTATAGTATTATTTGTCAAAGCAAATAATTATTTTACGGTAATTTTGTTGAATTGGAGTCACTTAAAGTCTTACGTGATGTTTTTTAATTGGTTTAATGCTTATTGTTCCGATCAGGTCGGATGACGGTGTAGGGATGTAAACATGCATATCAAGCTTGACTCGTAACTTCTGCTTGCCGTTATACACGCATTTTTAGAACGAACGAAAGGCACTTCGATGTTATTTCAAGAGCTTTAATTTATTTTCCTTCATCAAACTATCAAGGGTAAACCATTATGTTGTGGATTTATTTTGACAATTAAATTAATGCCTTTAGTATTACGATTTAATTGCAATAGTCTGATCAACATTTAGTATTGTGTGTGGCACTTTCTTGCTCTGTCTTCAGTGGGTCATAGATCTATCTATTTCCACTTCCGTTTCTGAACGCACTCGATCGGTACCACGAAGCGTGATTCCTTTCTTGCAGCCCCAATTTTGAGCGATAAAAACACCTACCGTTAACTGAAACGATATCCATTTATTTTTTTAAGCATCTTAATTTAATTCAATTGATTATATTATTGTTTTGAAAGCAGTAACTGTCTTTTCCGTCGCATTATTAGAGAACAGCAACTAAGTCTAACTCCCGCCGCTGCATGCACACGATTTTTAGTGTCAGTGCAGTGGTGAAAATTTCGGGTACCCGGTCCCCGCCCGAAATTTTCAAGTCAAACCCGGGTTCGGCAAAACCCGTGATGACTCAGGCCTAACCTAAAAGCGTTTAGAGACATTTGTAGTATTTAGCACTATATAAAAGCGGAATATTATTATTATTATTATTTTGTGTACAACAAATCAATTCCATGTCTTCGCATTTACAGTACTCATCAGAGTACATTGTGGAAAACTTCATTCAAATTAATCTTGAAAAGAGGAGACAGAAGGCCTCATCAAACAAAATGACAATGCTAAACACATGAACCCCTTGGGAGTCTGATAGAACTTTGTTCAGTAGCTTCTGTTCATATCAGGCCCTGATAAAAATATCATTTTATACAAATACAACTTCTTCAGAGATCCCAAATCCAAATCACTTGATACTGATAGATTATAATATCTGTAGCTTTTTGAGAAGCATCGTTGCTACTGCCTCAGCTTCAAAGGATCTCTTACCCTTGTTTCCTTCCTGGCTTTCTCCTTTTGTTTGGTGATCTGGTGTTTGCTAAGAGGTTTCGTCTCCTCAGTTGCTGAGGCTGCTGCAGCTGTCGCAGCTAGAGTCTGTTTGTCGCCATCATTGGATGATTGCTGGTCATTTGTTGATGGTCTGTCAAGGCTCTTACTGCTTGACAGGTTTCTTTTGCTTCCCTATTTGAAGCGAGATTAGAAGAAGAAAACAATAAAGAAACTTGTCAAATTTCTAAAGTTACAGAGAGAAATTCTCTGTCTGTATGATTCTTGATTACTAACATTGTATTGAAATGGTTCATGATAAATAGATATTTCACTGAGAGAAGTAAAATGTTTTTTTCTAAATCTACATGGATGAATACTTGAGTCTCTTAATAATAATAGGTCCATTTATATAGCGCAGCTGCTATTTGAATATACTCTACTGCATTTAATACAAAGTATCATATTATTACCCAGGCTGTAGCTAAGCTGCCATAATAAGGCGCTAGAGCATTCAAGGAATTTCTTCCTACCGGGTACCCCTTTACGCACAATTTGCACCATCTCCACTCCCTGGAGAGTATTCCTACCATATGGTCACCGTGAGGGCATGGTGACCATTTCTCTCCTAGGTATGGAGTGGCAAATGTAGATTAATGACTTGCCAAAGGACATTAGTGCCGTGTCGGGGATTGAACCCAGGACCTTTGCATTTCAAGAAAATGCTTAAACCACTCGACTACGACACCTCTACAAACTCTACAGCACACAGTTCTTACCTTGGCTTCTGTGATGGGCAAAGACAAGTCTAGGAAAGGTTCTAGGATTTCAGAGATCTGAAGAAAAGAAATGTTAAGATTGAAAAAGAACATTTAATATTACAGACCTATCTAAACCACATACGATCCTAAACTATTCATCTATTATGTGTTATGTTATTTAATTCAGATTATAATGCAAAATACATGAATGTTTCAAGTGTTTCATGTTTGGATCTTCCAAAAGTGACGTACAAATGAAATTAATAATACCAAGAAAAATAACAATACCAACAATATCAACAACAATCATAATTACAAAGGTAACAATAATCATCACTCACATTTAAACATTCGTTGCACTTGACCGAGCTGATGAGATGTCCTCCAAACACTGTATCAACAAAGGTATGTTTACTGTGGCTCCCATACTCTGTGAAGATAAAAACCACATACGCAATATTAGTTGGACATCAAGAAAACTCATTATATCAATTCTTGGCACAACTTTAGAAACATCTGAATATAATAAATTTGAATAAACTTTTCAATGACACCTCAGATGATTTTCATCACTACCCTAATGCTCTAGAATTGTGGGTTTTCAGAAGTTATTAGCATCAAACCTATTACAATTTTGAAAAAGAAAAGAATGCAACCTACAACTCTATCTGTTTGTTCAATGAAGGGGAAAAATTATTTGGGGGAAGGAGAAGACCAAAATAACAGGTAATAATTCCTATTATACAGCACGCATTTTCCATTTCCAAAACTAGATTATGTATGCATGCATTTTTTTAATTCAGTCTTTGTGACCTAACAGTGATGGCTGTGGGATCACTTTGTAACATTAGTCATATTCCGAGCTGTAACCCTGAAGCGTAAACATCCCTGACCATCACACACCCATCAAAACTCTCAACAGTAACTTAAATTCTAATTGCAGACCAAGACCTAACCATACGTTTCATTTTAACACCAAAAAGAAAAAAACAGGTGCATTTGTTACTGAAGTAAATGTAAAATCACTGTCCAAGCATACCTTTAATTTTTTTCTTGGTTGCCTCATCAAAGTTCTTAGCCTTGACTTTCTTTACATCAAATGTTGATATCAATCCTTGTTGCATACGCTATAAGAAGATAAAAACATAAATAGAAGAAGATGACTAATTACACGATAAAATGGTGAATAGGATCACTAGTTTAAAGGTACTATGTCCCATTTGCAGGCCAAAAAAATGAAAAAGTTAAATTCTAACTGCATTTGAAAGATAATACTAAGTTAGAACTTCCCTAAAAAAGATGGGGCTTGAAAATGTCTTCAAGTGGGAAAATAACGACTATTAGTTGTCAAATCGACTTTAGGGCTATAGAGCCCAAAAGTAATAGTCTTGATTTTCAGACAATTGTACCGAATGGTCATACGTTTTATGCTGCGCAAAGATTCAATCAGTTTAATCTTGGCCATCACAAGAAGTGGGTTATTGATGTAGACAAATGCTCATGTACCCTTTACAACTCTTTTCATGTATGTTATTACCAAAGAAGAAAAAAGCCAGTCAGTCACTCAATAGTGTCTGACAGTGAAGTCTAGCAAGTAAACGGGTTTCCTTGCATAATTTGAATATGAGGACACCGCTAACGTTTAAATTTCACAGATAGGACATACATGACATATTCATAATTCCTGCAAAGTTCTACAGCATTTGAGGTTGGCTGCAAAAGGGACATAGTACCTTTAATAGGGACACATAAGGGAAGTGCTGGAGAGCAAAATAAATTTACTGGTGTTTACTTTTCATGGTGGAAGAGAGGGTGGCGTATTGTCCGATTAAAAGGCTTCTTGTCCACTATTTCTTCTTCTTCTTTTCAGGCTGCAGTTTTACTGCTCTCTCCCCAAACATCCAGCATTTTGACTGTAACAGACCACAGAGATTTGTCTCAAACAAAAAGAAGACGGGAGGGAGAAAAGAAGGAATATATTGAAATATTGAACCAGGGACCCGTCTCACAAAGCCTTTTTTCAATGACAAATTACAAAAATCAGTGACAAATCTGCTGATGACCAATTAGAAGCAAGTATTTCACTAGCTTATAACAAAAACTGTCATTCGTCACTGATGACAAGTTTTGTGAAATGGGGCCCAGATCTTCATCACAATGATATTACTCTCACCTTGATCTCTTCAGCTTTCATTCCATCAAGTAGATATCTCAATAGCTCATGGCTATCCTGCTGCTGGTAACCTTTGAACCTTGATGCTCTGAGAAAAAAGAGAAGGGGGAGAAATATGAGTTTGAGATGAGGATGTTTCACTATCACCACAATTTAAAGCTTTCACTTACACCATGTAATAGCATTGGGTTGAAAAACAAGAGCCTAATTTGGAAAGGGGAGGAATCGATGACAGCCTGAAAGATAGAGAGAGAGACACACACACACATACACGGTTATGGCGTCAACCGTGGACCAAGTTTAATACTTGTGTGTGTGTGCGTAGGTAATCGCCAGCAACCGCGGACCACTCCATAGAAAACTACATCAAACCGCGGACGTACCTGCTATGGGATGATCCAGGTAGCGCGCGCCTCTCCCGCGCAGTCATCAAAGGGGGCGCTGTGACATTTCGCGATACACATCGGACTGATCCAGTCGATGTTGCCTACACAAATCGTACCCCCCAAGTTAATCTAATATTCAAACGCCCCCTACGTCGTAAATTTGATACGGCGGAACCGGTATCGCAACCGTGGACGGTCCCCCATTGCAGGTACGTCCGCGGTTTGAGGTAGTTTTCTATGGAGTGGTCCGAGGTTGCTGGCGATTACCTACGCACACAGGGAAGGGAGAGAGGGAGAAAGAGAGAGAGAGAGAGAGAGACACACACACACACAGGGAGAGGGAGAGAGGGAGAAGCACATAGTTCATCCAAACAGAAACAAAACTGAAGCATAAATATAAACAATTTTTTTTCTAACATCCAAATATAACAAGCTGTTAAGGTACGCAACCCTGACTCACTTATTGCAAACTTGATTGAAGAGAGCCCTTGGATTGATGGTAGTTGACTTGGTTGGTTTATGCATCTCATCTAGGAACTCAATCAGCGATGAGGTCAACGGCTGCATTGATGCTATGGTGATAGTGATGGGTACCTGAATTCAAAGAAACACCCAAGTTATGGTAAATGCAAGATTTGAATTTTTTATAGAATCAGGCACGATAAAGATGATGATGATGATGGTGATGATGATGATGGTGATGATTGATGATGGTGATGATATAATGATGATGAGGGTGATGATGATCGATGATGGTGATGATATAATGATGATGATGAAGAAGATGAGAAAAATGATGATGATGAAGAAGATGATAGGTGACAATGATGAAGATCACATTATCATACCTGCCAACTTTTTAAAGCTGAAATTAGGAATTTCACAAGACAAAATTAGGATTATAATGTACTTTCTATGCGTATTACACATATTTTTAAAGAATATAGGAACCAAAGGGTCTGGAGCATCAGTTTGAAGGCTGGAAAAGAGGAATCGTTCCTCCAAAATAGGAATTGTTGGTACATTATCCTTGAATGTTATCAAGGTATCGCTTTCCCCTGCAAATACCCTTTGACGGTTAGATCTCTAGCTGTAGATTGAAACACACAACCTACTTATTACAAGTCTAAAGACAAGCATCTCTTGTTCTGTAGATGAAGATAGACATTCTTATTTTCTTAGTACAAATCTTGAATTAAACTGAGATTGTGTATGGAATGAAAACAATGGCGTCGCATGGAACCATAAGCATAGAAGAGGGTAGGATGTGAAAGTTAAAGATAAACTTGAGTACTGGTAAAAAAAAAGAAAATTATTTCTCACAGAATCAAACAAAACTTACACTGAATGTTCAAGATTACAAATAAATGACATGTGCCAAACAATTTTGGAAGAAAATGTATACTGGCTGGGTAATGAGCATAGAAAGACAAGGAATCAAGGTAGTACCAGCCCCGACACCATGCGTGTTGTCCCATACATAGCTTTCTGTGTATGTGCTTGTTACTTTACCAAGACTCGGTCAAATTTATTATGATTTTGATGACTCCAGAACCTTGCAGTGCACACCAATACTTACATGCTACATGATCAACTGTTTCTGATCCTTTCCACACCTTTTCTTTCACAATGCCATCGCATTACCAGTACTAAAGTTTATCTTTAATATGATTGGATGAGCAAGTGTGCGCTTGTAAAATGGCGACTGGCCGGAATGCTCCCCAGGGAGTGGAAAATGTGCATACATTGTGTGCGGATAAGCCTGAATCCGATGACCGGGGTAATAATATATCTGTAAAACGCTTAGAGGCAATATGCAATTTGCGGTATAGAAATATCTTATTATTATTATGAGACACATCGTCGTATTGGGCGCTTTATAAAAGCGGAATATTATTATTAAAGAGAAACAAATTTAAAGCTCACCAGGGGCTCTTTCTCTGCATCTTTACCGATACCATTTTGGTTTGTTGAGACGGAGAGATGCGTATCCAGGGGAATGTCCAGCTGTTTCCCTGTTGACCACTTCTCATGCAGGAGATCCCTCAAGACATGGGTTTGAATCAGATTCTACATCAAAAGAATTAACATCATTGTACAGTGAAACCTGTCTATAAAGACCACCAAGGGAGACAAGAAATGTGTTCTTTATAGGCAGGTGGTTTGTATGTACAGGTCCCTTTAGTACATGTTTCAATGAGAAACCATTTTCGAGGGAAACATAAAATGTGGTCTCTATAGACAGGTGGTCTTTCTATACACGTGGTTGCTAAAGCAGGTTTGATGTATAAGAAAACATAACATGTGACTTTGGTATGAAGAAGAGTAAAAGCAACTTGTTTCTTTACCGCCATGGGATAAGTTTCACAATTTTAGAGATCACAAGAAAAGGACCACACGATAGATATCATGATTGCATATTTGAAATCTGGTAGAACAATGTATTTTTGGCTGTGTGAAGTTCAAAGTAAAAGCATACACAGTATACCATTAAAAGAAAAAGGAATGACACAGACTATATTAAATATAAAACATGTAATCTCACAGCTTTGACTCAAATACACACCATTTTCATACACATATTCAACTTAACTGGCATTCTAAAGGTACACATGTAAGCAGTCTATTCAGCATTAAACATGTACAAGTAACTTACCTGCATAACAGCATTGAAGAAGCATGTATTGCCAAGGTTGCTAAGCCCCTGTAAAGAAAATGAAATGCATTTTAAAACTTGCGGCTCTAAGAATTGCCACACAACCAGTCCTGAGGATCAATACTTAAATTTGTAATACGTAATACTTAATACTATATAGATAATTTGATGATTATTGAAAATTAAAAAGTAGGAATAAGTGGCAGTAAATTATTATTGACCCTCAGAATACTATGCAAGTCCTTCAATGAGTTAGTGTAAATGTTTGACATTTTAGTTTCAATATAATAGTAGTATTGAACCTTTCTTCAAATCATACCTACGCAAGGGTAGCTCTCTAGTAAGAAATTAACATTATCAGAAATGTTAATGTTATGATACATTCATATATTAATATTTCAAGTTACAATTAGATTTGATCTTACCAATGCTATAAAATTTCTGCAAAATTTGACTTACAATATGTATTTTTAGTTTTGTATATGTTTTTATCTCTCTATATTCTAACTTTGTTTTTAAATGGAACATTTCAGCCTGCGAGCTGCTTGTTTGATGTGTTTTTACAATAAAGCAAAACATATCCAGCACTTACCCTAACTTTAGGTAGTGATCCCTCCCTCGTAAGGAGAGGTGATCGTATCGGAGATGAAGATGTTCTGACATGACTCTCATCAACGTCTGCTTCTCTACTCTTCTTTTTACCTAGACAACGAAAGGCATAGAGAACAATCCAGATTTATGAGTTTGTATTGTTTCATTGTTTGCTAGAATAATCACATACAAGGGGAGTGTTTCACAAAGACTAAGATCGAATCTAAGTTGGACTTAAATATGGCAGCCCATTCATGCCACTGTTTGCTCAACCCAATATGATCTTTAGATAATAATTTTTTCTTCGATAATGAATTAACAAAAAACATAAATACTGTAGATTTGTGACCATGATTTGTGTGTCCCTTGAGAGACCAATGCCAGTAAATGGTGAGAGCAAACAGTGGCATGAACGGCCTGCCATAGTTAAGTCCAACTTAAAGTCGATCTTAGTCTTTGTGAAACATCCCCAAGGAATGATAATTCAAAGGCACATCATTTAGGAATCAGAATTTTCCAATATTAAATTTACAGTTACAGAGGCAAATCTTCATAACAGGAGATAGAGGAACCAGGCAGTGGTTTTATTAAAGTACCCTGTGTCCCTTTTGCAGACTGCATTACATTAACTAAAGCTTTGTCTGAATCACATGAAGTTATGTAGGTCAAGTCTCTTAAGTTTGAAAGTAAACAGTAATCTAGTTTTTAAATGAAGTATGGAAAACCGTTAATTTCATAGGCTTCCTGTCACAGACCCAGTATTTTTGCTTTGAATACGACATACCATGGAAAATCACGGTATTGTTATTAGAATAGCATTAAATATAATGTTTTGTTTTTTGAATAATACTGAAAGTTACGCTCATGTGAATATTTTGGTTTACTGTGAAGAAGATTTACACCCATGCAGTAAAAGAGGGTGTGAAACCTCCTGACATATTTTTGAATGGTCCAAGAAAAATCTCATCTCAGCAGCAAATTGAATGATTTCTTCACAAAGACTGTTTCAAATGGCCTAATATTTTATAGGTAATTCAGAAACTGCATTTTCTGGGAAAAAGTGGATTACCTGGGGCAACTCCAGGTTTTCTCAAGCAAAAGGGACACACTGTCTTATACAATGTTTATGGCAACGAAAACAGACATACTCGAGCTTTTCCTGTACACTATCAGGCCTGAAACTGAGACATGACAGGGCCTGAACTCAAGACAGTAATCCATGTTTTAAGGACAAATATGTCCAAGCTTTCATTGATTACAAGGATATGAAAATACTGAAGCTAAACTGACTGAATTATTTTCTCCTTGGACATCTAACCACAAAGAGAAGGTCACAATGAGCATGATAATGCAATATGCATGTATCTTATACAATGTTTATGGTAGGAACGAAAACAGACATTCTCGAGCTCTTCCTCTTGCCACCATTGGAGTGAATTGCAAGAATGAATAGGAAACCGACGTAAGACAATATAAGCAAAAGTTTAAAGGAACAAGCATGCGGACCCTTTAGCTTCCTTTAGCTTCTGCTTACATGGGCTGATTTCAGCTTTCTGTTTCAATCTTGCTATTTAGTCCGATGAGGGCAAGACAAAAAGCTTCAGTATGTCTATTTTCACTGCTATTTTTTTCAATTTTGCAGTACCAATCATCTCTTTAGTTACAATATTTATGATCAACATTTGAGAGACCTCTTGACACATATCTCCAAATATTCTCCTCAGCCATGAATTGAAAGCAGATTTCATCCCTAAATAATATTTATAGCTTAAAATGTTCTACTTCTATCCATTCAAATGCTGACAACAATAGGGATACATGGACTGCTACGTGTGACGTCCTTATAAAGCACTGCCAGTGCCTTAACCCTATTTTAACTGGGCTATTTCAGACCAGATTTTTACTGGGGGGAGGGGGGTCAATTTGACCCCCCCCCCCCCCCCCCTAAGATCTCGGCCGTTTCACAGCCGATCGCCGCGAAAATTTGCATACATGTCAAGTGAAGTGTATAGAATACTATGGTAATTTCAAATTTTTGAAAAATTCACTCATTTGCATATTTATGGTAATTTATGCAAATAAGGTCATAAAATTCACATTTTTGCCCATAAATCATACATTATTCATATTTAAGCATTCTTCTTCACTACATATATTTGTTAGACCATTTGGAATAATAATACAACATAAAAAATTGGAAGAGCCAGGTTATTCCTTATGTTATCTCTTGTTTTGATAATTTCTTATGTATTTCATTGTTTTTTAACTTATGTATTTTTTTGTTTTTGTTGTTTTATTTCATTTATAACTACAATTAAACTATTTTGACCCAAAACAAACACCTAAACCTTAAACAAGACTAAATAACCAATGTTTTATCTCTTTTTAGGAAAAATGACATTTCCATATGTTTTGTACACAAATCACAAAAATGAGCGATTTTGGGGCTGACACGCAAAGACAAAAGGTCACGTGACTTTGTAACTATACGTCCGATTTTCGAAAAAAACGTTTTAAAAGATGCGTAAGACTCGAAAGAAAAAAGTCATGAAAGGAAAATTTTATATCTGCCGTGGTTTCGGAGTAGTCGCGAAATTTCTACAGGGGGGGGGGGGGGGGGGGTCAAATTGACCCCCCCCCCCCCCCAGTTAACGTAGGGTTAAAAGGACGTCTTACGCAGCAGTCCACGCAAATCTAAAAGTCCCTAATGCTTGGTTGTTCAAAGGATAATACTTACTGGCTGATTTTTCTGCAGGTTTCTGCTGGAAAGCCTGTTTCTTGATCCAATCCATGCACTCTCCTAGTTTCTTACTCTCTGAAGGACTGATTGCATCATCACACTTGTAACACCTATATCAACGGGAGGAAACAAGTAAGAAATTGTGAAAACTGTGAAATAATCTTACCGCCTATTACCTTTTTGATTTACTATGCAGGTCTTAAACTAATCTTTCTGGAAGGGGTCTGGATTTGAGAGTATTTGTGTATGAGCTGATGCTTCCCGAATACCTGCTAGTGTCGATACCTAGGAATACTCCCCAGAGAGTGGTGATGGTGCACATTGTGCGTGAATGAATCCGATGACTGGGGTAATATTATCTGTAAAGCGCTGAGAGACGGTATTCCGTATTAAGCGCTATATATATCCAGATTATTATTATCATTATAATTACTCATACTTATTTTACACAAGTATGAAGTACTATCATATGCTGCCCATGTATGAGCTAGAACTTACTAGGATCAACGCACTAGACCCCTCTGGGAGAACACAATGAACTAAGACCCTATATATACTAGGGCCCTCTGGGAAAACAGTATCAATACTGACGACACTTACCTACATGTATGGTAAACAGGACATATAATTTATACTATTGTTGTATATTAAGAGAAATTAGCAAATAGCGTATTTTGCACTGGTAAACAGGTACATTAATATTGTCTGTCAGGAATCCCTTTCAGAGCAATTTCTCAAAAACCTTTTTGTTTCTCCATCAGCTGAAAAGATATAGGGCAAACTGAATTGTCTAATTTCTCACCCGAAGAATCAAAAGTGTTTTGAATTGATACAAAATTCATATCTTTGCGAAGCCTTACTGATCAAATATAACAACTTCCTTCTTCAAAATATGTTTGGAGCCTGCAGTAATCATCTCTTTAAAAAAATTAAAAAAACGATCCTCTGTAGAGCGTCAAGATTTTTGACGTCACATGCGAGACACACAGCAAGCCACATCGCATTATACGCCTTTCCATGATATCTATATGATTTTTCAGCAAATCATTCATGTTTTTCAAGAGAAAATCTATAAATCCATTCATAATTTGTCAATAATTATCAGTTGTGAATTTTCTTCGGGTGACTACTTTAATGAATTCTCAGAATAAAGTAAGAAGTACTCACCATACATTCCAGTTTGCCAAGCAGACAGCTAGGGGATGAGGGTTTGACCTGGCCGTTTCAAAATGTTTCAAGGCGTGCTGAGCAGGACTACTACGACAACATCCCTGTTCAATGAAATGAAAAGTACAAATATATATTTAATGTTGTAAAGAAACAGCTTAGACAAGAAAAGTGGATTAAATATTGATACAAGTTCTTTAATTTTAGAGGAATTGGATGAGCTTCAAATTAAAAACAACTGTCTCATGAAATGATTTAATGTTCAAAAGTTTTAAGTCAATGAAGCAGGAAACAGTTCTTTATGATAAAATTGTGTTTCTGGAGACATTTACATACATTCTATTCCAAAACATAAACAAAAAGCTTTATGCATAACTCAGCAGAGGAAATTATTTTTATAATTTCACTCACTACTCTAATAATATCAATGAAATGATCTCCTACCTTTTTTTATACACAAAGTAAAAATAGAAATTTCTAATAGATCCATTGTCAATAATGTTCATGAAAAGAAAGCATTTGTTTCCAATGGGCAGTTTCACTTTCACAAGGATATGCGATTGAACTTAAGAATTTACTTAGTGTAGAAAAGTGACACAGAGCAATTGTGCAGGAAACAGAGTCTTACAATAATCATAGTATGTGTCAAGCAATCCTCCTGCAGACCATAAGGGGTCATTTGAACCAAGTTTACCTGATGAACAAATTGATGAATCAAACTTAAACTGAAAAAATAAACAAACAACCAAACTTACCTGACTTCCACAGGCTAAACAAAGCCAGATGACAGGCTCAAACACCTCACCATCTACGTCATCAATAGAACTATCTTTCTTGACACTGCCTCCACTGCCCTTATCACCAGCACACAACTGTAAACAGAACAGTGACATTGAATGTGTTATTATTTCTGGATCATGTACAGCTCAAAAATGTGAACCTTGACATTGCGCAATATATGGGAAATCCCATTAAAAGGATGCTTATAATATTGCAATATTGGCAAAATAAGGAAATTGTTTTTACAGAAACATACAGGTGGAATGAAGTACTGTATATTGGACAAAAACTGTACCAAAAATATTCACATCACCTACATGTAAATGTTTGTTACCTTTCTGAAAATATGTTCTTTTCTTGAACATAGGAATACGATGCAAATTAACATATTGACCATCCCTTTCACACTCCTTTGCAAAAGTGCTGATTGAATACAGATGCAAAGAAAAGAAAAGAAATGAGATCGGGAAGGAAGGATATAAATGGAAAGCGCAATTAAATATTAAAATATCTGTAATTCTATTTTTTATATTCAAAGAGAGTTTTCACATAGATGTACATATACATGTAGCAATGTCTATGTACATAGCCACACTGAATTCAGGAAATGTTAACACACATACACACAGAGGATTAAATATAATAACTGAAGTTTAATGATACTAAACTATGATTGTCTATGTACATATTTAGTTGCACAGAAAGATACAGCCTTATCACCATTTGTAATGTAGACTCACATTTCTGGTTAAAACGCCATCGACTGTCCTTTCTGTTTTATCTCCCTTTTCACCAACAACTTTAGCCAATGCAATCTACCCTGCCTGAATCCCTCACTAAGTAGTACGTACGTAAGTACGTACATGAAGTTGTACCCCTACCTCTCTCTGCAGTGAGTTGTCTTCCTGATACAGGATCTATTCAATTAGAACCACTCACCGTCTTGAGGTGTCATGTGGTTTCACTCTAACGTCATCACAAAAATTGACTCATATTCCAGCCAAGACCCTAGTTCTACTGCAAAATTGATGTGTAATACATGTACCTTCAAGGTTTGAGAGTGGCACGAATATCATATCTTTACTTTTGCCAAGTCTTTTTTTTTTCCTTAGAAAATTATCCAAAGGAAACATCCTGACGCGAGTAATTTTATCATAGACTTTTGTGAAATTATCAAATTGTCACAGTAAATTTGTGAAGTCATAACTTTAACCTAAATAAAGCAAAGTTATGTAATTTTTCAGACGAAGGAGAAAAGATGTATGCAAACTCTGCAAATTTAAAAAATGAAATAAAAATTATCTACCCCAATTCTTTACAAACCAATTCATTTTTCAAGTTTAAAAAAAAAGATTCAGAAAACATGTATCAAATTATATGAAATACCTTCTAAACCTAATCTGTACATGAAAGTAAGCATGAACATTTAAAAAGAAAAAAGTTTTTTTTCTTTTTTTCTTCATAATTGGCCTTCCAATGCAATAATAGAATTTAGTGATATAAAAAAAGTTTTTTTGTGCAAAATTAAGAGAGGTTCACACAAAAATAAACATTACCCTGGTATACAACACGTATCTATAATCTATTGCATGTATCATCTCATCAGAAGAACATTTTTCTAAATCAATTTTCTCAACTCAACAACAGTACCAGAATCTGGCAACTTGAAAGAAACATAACAAAAATACACAATGCAATATTATGTGTCAAGCCCAATAATCAGTGATTTCATACATTATCAATTAAATTACTCTAAAAACAATTCAGACGGCTAATCATTCAGTCAGAAAGAAGTGAATTACTAAGAATACAGATAAGGAATAGACTTGTAACATTCGTGCCACATCTATTGTCAAATGGATACTTCATAGCTGATCGATACTCACATCGTACAAGACTCATTAAGGGTGAATTTTCATGAAGTAAAGTAAAACCACTTCAGTAATGTCATGTGATAAAAGGCCACTGAGAAGTCACTACTTACTGAACACTGTCCAAAGCCATAATTCTTGAGACCCTTCTTCACATTGTTCAAGCTGACAGACTTATCCAGATGAGTGCATTCTTTACCTAGGAGAGAATCAGAAAATGAATATTGAATGTATTGCAATCCCTTCCAAGCAGGAGTAATTCTCTTTATCTCTATACTTCACCATTAACACAAACCCTGCATTTAACTCACTTTTAATAAACGTTTTACCACTTTTAATGAACATCTACCGGTATACACAAGCTGCTACATCTTTTAATAGTTTTCTTCTTTCCATCTATACACAGTTAATATTTTGGTTTGTTTATGGCCTAAAGGAGTCTTTGATAAAATTGAAGCCCTTTCCCTAAAAGTAAAAGTAAAGTAAAAGTAAAGTAAAAGTTCAAAGGGACAGTACAAGTACATACCTTTTACAGTTTCTTCATCAGATGTATTGTGGTAGTCCGTCTGCTTCGTTCTGTTGCGCTTCTTACCCATTTCGGCAGGACCTGTTGCTCCTTCCTTCACTCGCATTGAGCCAAACTCCAATGTCACATCACCCAACTAAAAATACTTGGTACACTGCAACAAGAAACATGGAAATGGATCATGGTTAAGATTGAAATGGATCTTTCATCAAGACATTCATAGCAGATAAGTTGACAGATTGTAACCCTGTAAACGATCATCGGATCGGATGCTGATACCGATCCGATCAGGGGTGATCGGATAATAATTTCCAATCGCCAATCAATTAAAATGATCGGAAAAAAAAATCGGCAGATTTTTTTTTGCATTATAATCCAAGATGGCGGCCCGCATGTTTTGCCTCTGCTCTTAGACCAATATTATTAATTTCAAAGTCATGAAAAGGCACTAAATATCAGTAAACATGGTCTACAACAACTCCAAATGACAAAATAATCCCAACCGTGAATTTTTTTTGAGCATTTGATAGCCAAAAACTTGAAAAATGTTGTCATAAAAAAATTTAAAAAAATTAAAAAAAAAAAAAAATCAGCTGATTTTTTTGGTCGATCTTCCGATCCGATACCGATCAAAGGTGCGAGGGTGTCGCTCCGATCTTCCGATCCGATCAGAGCCCCAACTTACAAGGTTAACAGATTGATCACTTGATTGGTATCATCATCATCATCATTACAGTCAGCTATTCCTCTATCACGAGGGGTTACCGACTTTCGCACCATGATGACACTCTCTCCCTCTACTTCTTCTTGTGTCTCAACATGTCTTCCTTGGATCCTTCTAAGTTGCCTGCATTCCTACCCATGAGAGAGCCTCCAAAAATCCAACCATGGCATATTCCGCAAGCTTTCCAAGGTAAAATCACGAAAGTCTGCGGGACCTGACAGAGTTCCGGCTAATTTTGTTCAGCTCTTCGCTTGTGAGCTGAGCACCTCACTAGGCGAAATACTGAATGGCTCGTTCAATGATGGAATAGTCGACAATGGAAGGAAGCCACTGTCACCGAAACTGGAGCAACTCCGCCCTATTAGTCTAACTGATCATTTCGCAAAGGTAGCTGAACAATTCATTACCAAATGGTTGCTCTCGAACATTAATCAGTTTATTGATCACAATCAATTTGGCAGCCGTGCTGGAAGATCAACAACTTACTGTCCAGTCGACTTAGTAAACTATCTGTGTGCGAATGCGGACAAGATAGAGATGACATCGACTGTCATTACTACAGATTTTTCAAAAGCCTTTGACAGGGTTGACCATATTGTGGTAATTAGGAAATTGATATAACTCAACCCTCAAAGTTTCATTGTAAAATTGACCTCCAATTTCCTGACTGGTCGCATCAGCGTGTCCGATACCAAGGTTGTCTGTCAGAGGAATCATCATTGAAAGCAGGTGTGCTTCAGGGTACAACGCTTGGACCAGTGATGTTCTTGATACTTATCAATGATGCTCTCTCTACCTCTGGAGTTGGGTATTGGAAACAATCAAATGTTATTGAATGCCAGTAAATGCAACTTAATGTGTGTAGATTTTTGGAGAAATGGCCAGACCTCACTCAACCTGACACTGAACGTCTAGTGAACGATCATACTCTGTCTGAGGTTAAGGACTTACATGTAAGGTAATGAAGATTTTGGCCACCTACAGTCAATCTAAAACTTGAAATGGGACCAACAGGTCGATAACATGCTCAAAAAGGTTAACAGAAGAATGTTCACCCTCCATTCTCTCATCCCCTTCGGCCGACCTGTTGACGACCCCCCTCTGATTCATAGATGGTACATACGTCCATTGGTAGAGTATGCTGTACCTGTCTGGCATCCGGGCATCACCCAAAGACAAAGATCCCGATACTATAAAAAGGGTTCAGAAACAGGCTCTTAGACGCATGTTAGGCTCCCAGTACCTAACGTATGATAATGCCCTAGAAGTCGCACAATCCCAAACTCATGAAGATAGACGTTCTAATAATTGTATCAGATACGGTAAAGGTCTAATGCTATCTCCAGAGTTCAAAAACTGGCTGCCCAAAGCCCTGCCAAATAAACTAGGCAACTCAGAAACCTGAGCAAATTCTACCTATAAGATGCAGGACTGAAAGGCATCGATGTAGCCCAGTCCCGTTTATTGTAAGGGTTCTAAATGACATGTGATCCTTCATCTCTTTCTTTGTGTGGGATACTGTAGTTGCGTATCTCTGGAATTAATCTCTCACATATCTGGTTTTAAAAGTAAGACCATATTTTCCACTCCTCGACCTTTTGAATATTCTTTATGAAAACCATGTTTGCCTACATCTCTTTCATCATGATATATCATATTGATATATTATTTAACCACTTATAATGTTAATTGCTTTTACGTATTGTAGTTTGTGTCATATATTATTTCATCTTAATAATTGTAAATGTCATGCTCATCACTTTGTAAACCAGGAAGCACCTGATCTCATACATTCACTATCACATTTTCTTTTGGTTATATTGCATATGTACTGTAGCAAACTTCCTTCTAAATTACATTGCCACATTTGCCAATGTTTGTATTATCTTATGGTATTGTTGTACACTGAGGCTACTCAAGTACACTCCCAGGCTTACAGGCGAATGCTCAAATACTCGGCGACCATTTTTGTTTTGTTTTTTTGCAGACGTTGTAGGAAGCAACCGTATAGTCCGGCTACAAAAACTCACGCTCTTTTACTGCCAGTTGCAATTGGAGGCGCGGATTTGTGCTTATGCGATTATTCGAGTGCTCGTCGCAGCCTTATTGTACACACGTTTGTCCATGACCACCTAGACTACTCCCTTTCTTCTTTCTTTTCCTCACCTCTTTATCTCACCCCCTCTATCTCTCTAATAAATATAAGGGAATAAAAGTCTTCACCCTTTCACCTTTGAGCAAAAAACTAGCCTGTTACCTTCCCACCACAGATTATTCGTGTTCTGCCGAGAGTGTGGCGAAAGATTTGTTTGCGAGGTGCGATATCGGTTTACAGAACGCACATTACGCAACGACTCAGCCAACCGCTGAAGAAGCGGGGGTGGGGGGGGGGGGGGGGGGGGGGTAAGGAGCGCCTTTTTTTTTTTTTTTGGCTCCGGAATATTTAAAAATCGCGCCGCCCGCAAATTTGCTCAGTGGGGACTAATTTCATTTTTTTTGGCCAGGGGGGCACGTGCCCCCTGTGCCTCCCCCTGGATATGCAACTGTCTGTACGCGCGTGAAGCGCCATCTAGTGCCGCAAGAACGTGCCAAATCTTATTATTCTTACATTAATCAGGTCCAAGAATGAGGATCATCCTGAAAAATATGGATTGCCGGATTGCCGCATTTCCGTGGACGATTTTTTTTCTTTGGCGCTCTGCGGGTGTAGGGTTCCCGATTCGGCGCTGGCAATGCGAAAAACAGAAAATCCCATTTTGCGGACGTGTCTGTCTGCGTTTACGAAGACAATCCTCAGTAATGCATGTATGCATACGATTACGATCCTTATTTTCAGACCAGCGCCCCTACTGCCAACGTACAATTATTTTTTTTACAAATATCTTGTCGGTTTTTCTCTAATTTCTTTGGTTGTAGATCTAGACCTCTACTGCACTTAAAAAGAAAAATTCTTCTAATATGCTACTGACGTGGTTAAGTTCAATTGTTTGATGTGTTTTTTAAATTCAATTTCGTGATTTGTTTTCTTCTTTTTTTCAATGAATTTGCCCAGTTATGCTGAATGCTGGCACTGCCCGCAGGCGCGTTTCCGTTTTACACCCTGCCCTAGGCTTTTCTCCAATAAAATTTTACAAACCGACTGGTATTCGGAGTCTAGTCGTCCACATCTTGCCTCGGCGCTCTGCACACCACCAGAACTCTGAAAACGTCACGTAGCGCTAGCTAACTCTCTATACTAGTTGATCTTCCTAGTCGTATCATTTATTTTTATCCATTAATACGCAATACTCTAAGAGCGTGAGGATGCGTGATCAGCTCACAAAATTTAGCCCAGCGATAACAAAACAATAATAGAATCTATATCGGGAAAACCGTCTTGAACAAGAAGACCCTCGCATCCCCAATTGAAATTGTACATAAGCTTTGGCTTCGCTATTCTTGACGTCGATATAAACAAACTTAGACTTCGGATACAGCATGTTTCGTGTAATTTCTTGCCGAAAAGCCTAGGGCAGGGTGTAAAACGGAAACGCGCTGCCCGCAGCTCAGGCCGCATGCCCCGACCACCCACCACACTCGGCACCTGCACCTACATCTAACATGTACATCAACATGCATGCTGATAATAATTATGAGATAACAAATTCACACCACAACATGACCGAACATCATCATATTTAGACAATTTTACGAGCAATAGCATCTAAGAAACAACAGTGCAAAGAGATTAGACAATACTTACTATGATATCAAAAACTCAGGACATGGAATTAAGCTTTTAGACTTCTAAAGTACCATTATTCGGTCATAGAAATCTGACTTGTTACGCTCAAATGAGAAGCTCGGCTGCGAAAAATCTAGATGCAAACGACCCCGGAAGTTGTACCATCCTCTTTTTTAATCAAACAATTTTCTTTCATGACAATATAAAAAATTATATTCATAGACAGTGATAGATCAATGACAAAATAAATATAAAATATTATCAATTATAACACTTCATGTAAAAATAATTTCAAAACATATTTTAGATATATTTGATTTCCTTTAAAATAAAAGATTTAGGAAAAGGTTGTATATTTATGTGATCGTGGCAAAATTTGATTGACTGGAGCTTAATGATGAACATTCACAGGTGTTTTTGGTAGAAATGGAAAGGTGAGTAGGTATTTTGCCATTTGATTTCCGTGAATATAGCTTATTTCCATGTTTCAAAGAACCTTAACCTTGTCATAAATAGATTGTATTGCTCAAATACGAGATAAAGTAATGGGTTTAAAGTTGTGATGTGTCCCACTAACCGCAAAGTGTGTCTGCTACGGTCGGTGTTTGTGATGTAAGTGACGTGTCTCTAGCTGAGGAGGGGTCCGCCGGACGTCCGGGGCGCGCCTCGAGCCTGGAGGCTGGGCCTGGGGAGTGCATGGGGACATGAGGGAGGTTGGTAGGAAGGTCAATCTAGTTTGGGCCCAAACGGCCCGACCAATGTATAACTTGACCCTGGATTGAATCTGGATACCCGACCCGGCCCTGCCCTGGCCGCTAATTTTTTTTTCCCAAACAGGTTTGCCAATGCTAATATTTCTGGTCATCTGATTGGCTGATATGTTACGTCATTAACAATGACGTAATCGTTACGGTGAGTGATGATAGCGTTATAGAAATCATGCAAAATCACTTTCCATCAACCCATCGTTGGCTCAATCGGTAAGGTCAGCGTAATACAATCATAGAGTCATGGGTTCAAGTCACAGTTTATTCCGTATTTTTGCCTTTATAAATAGTGAGGCAAAGCAATAAAAAATCAAAGTCTAATTGTTTGTGACCTCTTTCCAAGCTGCTAATGACGTATCAGCCATTGAGAAGAACGGAAATATAAGAAATTGCAAACCTGTTTGGGAATAAAAATTTCGCGCCCTGGCCTGGGGCCTGGCCTTGGGCTTGGGCTTGGGCTATTTTTTACAGCTCGACTTTGACTCAAAAAGTTGAACTTGAGACATGTTCCTGAATCTGAATGATAATGACTCAAGTAAATGAGATAACATGCTACCGGTATTTACAATTACAAAAACGCTGACTTTACAAGAATTTGCATTGTTGGTTCTTGCTGAAATGCAGGCGCTTATTCAGAATCAGGTTTCACGGCAAACCGCTGCACAGTACAAGTGCATACCGTTTACGTATAGCGTACCAACAGTGGGGTTCGGGTGCGACTGAAGTTAGCGACTGTAATCTCAGATCCTCATTGAATTCATGTGAATAATTCATCATTACGGTCGCTAACTTCATGCACGCTTGCGCACCCGCACTCCACCGTCAGCTCAGTAGGTATGCAGTTGTATTGTGCAGCAGTTTTGAGTCAAAGTATGGATATGATTCTGAATTAGTGCCCAAATAATTTTTTTTGGTAGCCTATTTGGGAGACAGTCTCCAATGGGGTACTAATTTCTTTGTTTTATTTGCTACATAGCAATTAGGTCAGCTGAAACTGAGAAGTTGATAATCAGATTCCTTAAAAATTCACTATCTTCTTTTGCTTTTAAAACAACAATTTGGTACGAAAATACTCCCTTCATGTTAGTGTTTTTTTGTTGTTTTTGTTTTGTTAGCTAAGTCTCCAGAATGGGAGACAGTCTCTGAATCTCCAACTTGGGCTGCAGATCTTTTTCAAACATCATTACAAGTCAACTTCTGAGTTAGTCCAGATCTATTGGCAACAAAAAGAAATTAAAAAATGTAATGTTATAGAAAATTATTCCTTGATCCCCAAGCTCTCATTTTATTGAACAATTCTTATCAAATTGGTGTCAATATCATAATATGAAAGTAAATACAAGTACAGAAACTTTCTTATGATACAGAAAACGTCATTGGTTTGGGGGAATTATATAAAGTACCAGTAGTTTAAAGGGGATTTAAAAAAAAAAAATTAACAGGTAGTGAAATTTTGAGCAAAAAAACAATACAAAATTAGAAAGTTATGAATTTTGTAAGGTGCTATCAATCAAATACAAATTGGCACCACTGTGACATATGTTGTGAGCTCCCCTCCCATTTGCCCTGTAGGGCCTACTGAAGAAAAGAAAAAAATCAGAAATGTATAGTTTCCTTAAAGAAAATTTTCAATTATACTACATTCACGGTTCACCTCAAATATAATTGTTGCAAACATGTTTTATACAACCCTTGTTTGACACAAATCTATTCCGTCATCATTGACTAAAAAACCTGTATTAAAAGCATTGTAATCACTGCAAAATCTTTACCCTGTTATTTTTCGTAAGGAAGGTCAGCATATTTTTACATATTGGAAAATTAGCTGTACATAGAGCTCTGCATATTTCCATTATATCTGGTAAATGATAAAGTAATAAATGCATGAATAAGCAAGAATAAATAACACAGATCTAAACGTAATTTGAAAAATTTGTTTCCTTCATTTATTTATTTTTTCTTTGTTTACAGATTTGTTTCTGAATAAGAAACCTCTATTCCTGTAAGGTATTTGAAATGCTTCAAGATGCCAGGTCTGGACCGTGGCAGATGTTTCCAGTTGGCTCTTCTTCTTCTCATTGTTCCTGCACAGTACTTTCTTACTCAGTGGAAACCAACAACAAGTTCACAGAGGAGTATTGAAATTGAAAGGTACTTTCAAGCTTCAGAATCTAATAACGGATTAATTTATATTGTCTCTTCAGCCATCAGAATTATAGTACATGTCCAAAAAATGATAGTTTGTATCTGAAAAGAATCTGAGTAAATATATTAGTAAAACTGCTGTTCTTTTTTTTCCTGGAAGGTTTTGTGTCTTGAGTAGTATGTTGCCATGGGTAATTACAATGCACTTTATCAAAGTATACAACTAGATTAGAAGTTTCACTGTTAATAATTAAGGTATTGGCTCGTGAAGTTAAGACTTTTAGGTAATTAAAATAGAGCCTACTGAACATCCATTTCCTACTGATCGTGAATATGATAATTTTATGATTAGTAACAAAAGTATTCTATTCCATTCATGTGCTCTCGGCAGATTGTGAGCTGGGGATGTGTATTGACAATTGTAAGGAACTTTATTAGTCACCCATTCAGTGAATCTTTATCTTTTCTTCCTCTTCTTAGATTGCTAACCGGACTTCATACATGGCAAGGCAAGTTTACCAATCCTAACTGGTGGAAACAGAGAGGTCAAAATGCCTGGAACACAATGTCAGATTTCCTTGATCACTTTGAGAAGTATGGCGAAAAGATCGTCTACGGAGATTCTCGGAAAGACGATCTTGATGATGATCCAGACGGCGAGTCTCCAGCTTATGAAGTCTTGAAATTCAGAGAGAGCAATGGATTTTTTGGTGGTGAGACTCATGTTTTTTTTTCTTGGATGATTAACATTTTAGGTTGAAATGAAGTCATAGAATATTTTCTAACGATTATAAACTTTACTACCAATTTGTGAAAATAGAATTTTTGCCCATATAATTTGTCCTGTCTCCTTGATTTGGTGTGTCAGCTTGCATGAAAACATTCTTCTGAATATGATAGCATACCTGTCAAATCAAACTTGAATATTGTATTTTGACTTTTATGATATTTAAGCATTTGTTTAAAAAACGAAATCAAAATACACAAGGGTCAATCAATATTTCAAGAAAATTATGCAGATTTTTCCATACTATGGAATTGCCTTTATAATATATCTTGTATCTTTGAATAGTTTCAGAGAGAGATGTCTCTATCTAATAATATTGTTTTGTTGTTATGGCTGATTTTGCTTGTGTATTTGTTTGATTTCCAGGTTCAACTGAGAAAAGAAGTCCGCGACCAAGGCATGTTAAATTCCGTATAGGCCAGGTAGTCAGACATAAAAGGCTGGGATACAGAGGAGTTATCGTAGGATGGGATTTGACTGCAAAGGTAAGTAAACTAGAAAAGAAAGAAATAAGTAAATGAATACAGAAATAAATAAATAGATACTTAAATACATGAATAATGAAATAAATGAATAAATAAATAAATAAGTAAGTGAGTAAATAGAGAAATAGATAACCAAATAAATACTTAAATAAATAGATGATTGGATGAATGAATTAATAAATGCATAATAAATAAATGAGTGAATGAGATGGATAAATAAATAAATAGATATAGAAGGATATCAATAAATCAATAAATTAATACATAAATATATAAATCAATTATTTAATGATTGAATGAATGAATAGATGGGTGGATAGATGGATGAATTCATGCATGAATGAACTTAATGAACAAATAGATGAATTTATAGATAATTTAATAAGAAGTAAATACATACCATAGATAATTTAAGATGGATCAAAATGTGACATATAGGAAACAATGCATTTTAATGTTTATATAGTAGAATTAATTTGACTGATTTCAGGTATAGCACTGACTGTATTTTTATTTTGCATATGAACTCTGTTTCAAACAAGGAGATGGTCAGCTCTGCATAGTGAGGATACATTTATATACAACTGATATTTCCATAATTTGTATTTAAACAATATTTTATCTTCATGAGTATATAAATTAAAGACCTTTCATTCCCTTTTATATCCCTTTTATATCTCCAGGCTCCGGCACAATGGCTTAGCGATAACATACCCCGAGATCAAATAGTAAGTTAATATCACTTTACTAGTAATGAAATTCCTTAAGATATATGGGCTAGATATTTAAACTTGCGTCTCTTTGATCTCCAAGTTATCAAAAATATGATGACTCAATGGGAATGGGATCTGTTTATTTCTCCCATTTGTAATGGTAGAGCAATACACAGCACAAGTCTAAGCTCATGCAGTGAGGACTTAAATACATTTGAAAAAAGACATTTGAGCCAATTACATAAGCTCAAGGGAAGTCATTAAAATGGGATATTATAATATTTGTACCGGTAACTAGAGAGCTGTGTTAAGAAAATTACATACAAATTATTTGTTCAAGACCTTTTACATTCAACTTTTCAATTTTCTTTAAATTTTTTATTTGTTTAATCTATTACCACATAATTTGTTTCATCATGGTTTAGTTTTTCGTCATTCATTTGCTCGCTGTTCAGGGGCGATTTCGGGTGCAGGCTTTTTAATATCAAATCAGTTTTCAACCAACATTTCTTACATAGAATTGATGCATTGAAAGATGACCCGATTTGTCACATATATTTGTTAGATGTTTACTTTTTGTTTTCCTTCAGAAATCTTCAAATGTTCAATGATTTATTTTCCTGACAGCAATGGTGTCCATGCTTATTTCATTTTTGTTTATCAGATTCCTCTTTTCAGCATTGTGTTTGCATGAGCTCTCCTTCCATTTTCTCTAGAAAATGTGATATTTCCCTACTACAATTCATGAGCATTTTGAGCAGAGCTTGTTTGTAGAGAGGACTCACCACTCCTTTTCAATTTTTATTGTATTATCTATTTCTTTTTTCTATTTTTCGGGGGCCTCATTTTCTTCTGATCATATTCCTCCACCCTACCCTTGCATGCATGTATTTTCACAAATCTGAAATTCCAAACCCATTTTTATTGTGCTTGAGAATCTTCTTGATATTTTACATGCATGCCTTTTCACTTTTCAATTATAGTAGTGATGTTTATTGAATAATAACCCTTTCCCCTCTCTTTATTTATCTTTCAATGCTTGCCTTGGATTGCCCTCCCCCTCCCACTTCCCTACTTTCTGTTTCATGTGTTATAGCACACTCTAAAATTCCCATACTATGCTCTTGCCATTGATGTACGTGATATGCATGTACCTGTCCCTATTATTGTCTACAATAGTGAAGAAGAGCTTGAAGTTATGACTATTCCAACCGTGGTAAGTAGGAATGTAGGAGAATGTGTGTCAAATCCTCAGAGAGAGATAGATAGAGAGAGAGAGAGAGAGAGAGAGACAAACAGATAGACAGACAACCAGACAGACAGACAGACAAGACAGACAGATAGACAGACGGAGACAGAGAGAGGAGGAGGAGGAGGCAGATAAGCTTGTTGTCTTGTATTTGAAAAGGCACAAGTGAAAGCACTTTTCTCTGAGGATTTGACACACTATTTCACAATTTTTCGAGACCATTTTTCATAAAGGAGATATGACAAACACTGTTGGCAAGAAGTTATGACTTACGAACTTCATATATTTTATTTCGAAGCCACAAGATCTAGTCTCCTTTATGAATTTTTATCACCAGACTTTTTATTGGAGCTTTTACAGGGTGCTACATAAACCTTGTTTACTTTCCCATGATAAAAAAAGTTATGTCGCTCAATAGAGCTGTTGATTTTCCCAAGTTAAAAATCAACAAATCTTTGTTCCCAAAATGATCCATCAGAACTGTTTGTTTTATGGAATCAACAGGCCTTTTACAAGTCACACGTACCTGGTCTTGCTAGGGACCAGGTCCAGGTCTGGGAAAAGGGACAGTGGTTGATGTAGCAGCCCTGTATTAGCACTCTGATTACATCAGTCCAGTCCAAGTTTGATTGTGCACTCTCTGCCCCTGTTCCCCCATTTTCTACAGCACTATAGAAATCAGCCCAACTTCATGTTACTGGTACACAGCTTAGATAAACAGTCATTCACTACTGCCTATATCACACAAGAATTGCTCCAAGGGGTGCAGCATGTAAAGGTAGGGAGAAAGCAGACTTGGTGGAGGATGACAAATATGGGGGAGCAATTTTGTTGCAGACCCTTATCTACTTCAGCCTATATTACAGCATGCTAGCTTCAGTCCTGGGCCACATTGCATAAAACCATCCATTGGTGGATTCAACTTTGCCATTAATGGTAGCTTCCATGGAAACCTTGATTTGATTGACTGTTAAGTGATGTTGCCATGATGGTAGTTGATATTGATGGCAAAGTTCCCATCAGTGGTAAGTTTTATACAATGGGCCCAGGTTTAAGCAGAGTTAATAGCCCACTGATTTATAGAACATCAAGTTTAAACCTCTTCAACCTGTACAAATCACTATAATTTGTTTAACTAAATGAACAACCAAATTGTATCATTTTCATGTCATGACTGGATGCATTTCTTTTGTTCATTTTGTTTAATCTTTTGTTACTTTAATGCTTTTGAGTAATTTGTACAGAACTATGCTGTACAGTAATTTGTGAAGAATAAAGAGTTTGGCACTCAACACTCATAATTCGTAGACTTTATGTAAAATAGGTAACCCATTAATCCACCTTTATGAGTACAAGCAATTGTGATGTGCTTCTCTTTAGTGGAATGTTGATATAAATGTTCTCATAAATTGTAAAAGTTTTAGGAGACTCTTTATTTACAGATTGTATGAGCTTGATGCAGTATTCATAAATCATGTTTGTCACTGATTTATAGCTTCCTAAATTGATACATTTAGCAAATATTTGTCTGGAAATGTATCGATAGAGAAAGAAAGGGCGAATACATAGTGCTGTTGATCTGCACTGAAACAGTGTTTAATCACATGCTGTCTGTACCAGGTAGTGAATACCATTTTTTCTTCTTTCAATCTGTCATGACACCATCTCCATTGCACTGCTCAGTCAGCCATTTTCTTTTTTTCCCAATTATACAATTTGTCCTCTTTTTTTCAAATTTCTTCTGTTCACAGGTTCAGCATCCTCAGGTAGACGAGTATTTTACGGCATATGATGGATCAAGATTCTTGGCCAGGTCATGGCTAAAGAAGATATACCCTCATGATCAATGATGTATCGTCAATATGATGTCATATTATAATATTTAATCAACCTCAGGCCTCATTCATACATGTCATAGTAAACTGTCTTGAAGACCACTGTGGCAACCAAAAAAGCCCTTTTAAGTGTACATAAATGGCAATTTGGGCATAAAAAAAAGTACAGAGTGCATGCTACAAATTCCCTGAAACATACTTTCTTACAGAAACCCCTCATAAGAAGGAAAATGCAGAATTTAATATGATGATGATGATGATGATGTATCTGTGTGTTATCCAATACAGAAATGTGAAATGCAATGCACTTGCATCATGTACTTTGCCTCTGCATTATTTCTCCATTTCTTTTAGGTGGTTTACCCTATCATGTATGAATGAGGCCATTGGGATGTTGATAAACTGTGAGGTAGAAAGAGTACATAAAGCCCACCCAGATTAGTGCCTTCACTGCCTTGTGCAGACATTTAAAAGCAATTGCTGCAACAACATTGTTAGGTCACAATTTGAAATTTCTTTTGATTATTTGTCATTGTGTTTGAGTGTAATTACTTTATATTTTCTTGCCAACAACAATTACCTGCAACATTGATGATTAAACAGAATAATGTTTGACACTGGTACGTTTCTCACAAAATAGAACTTAAATAATTGTATGAGTTATAATCATATTTGATGTGCAAGTATGTTACCCAGTAGGTGATGAAGGTTAAAGTGTGATGTAAACCATACAGAGTACTACACGAAATAAGGGTCAAGATGTAGAATCTCATCAATATTAACCTGTATGTTGATGCATAGTTTTTTTCATTCATTTACATGCCTGTAGCTGAACTGACTCAGAAATAGAGGAATAGATTATATTTTTTCATTGGGACATGATTTGTAGCTGAAAGATTATATTGAAAAAAATGGACTATTTTCCCTTTATATATAGACTCATACTTTTATGCTCAAGTTATATTTTTTGTCATTGACTGTTTCTCAACAATTCCTACATTGTGGGATATGTGCAATTCAAATACGATATCTTGTTTAGATTTCTTCCATTACTCCATTAGATAGTATTTGTACTAGTAGTTTCATTGTATCATCATGTGATTATTTGAACACTGTGTGAAATGTACAAAAATAACATTGTCAGTCAATCAGACATTATTTCATTTTACTGGTATCTTATTCTAAAATACCGGTACATTTAATTGAACCTCATATAGTTGGCTATGTTAACTTCGAAATATGTGGGGGGAAATGGAATTATTATATGGCAAAGATAATGCAGCAATGTAATATTACATCCAGATATTATGTGAAACTGCAAATAATCATGCTACTTTAATGCACATCTAAATTTTGTATAGCATAGTCTATACCTGATAAATACATGGCTCTCATATGGCGGTGCTGACTCACAAACAAGTAATTATGGCCTTAATTAAAACCTAATGTCAGTGTATCTATTAATTGTCATATGAAAGATTTTATTTCCCTATTAATCATTCTTTTATCTATTACATGCCATAGCCCCACATAGGCATGTGATGGGGGCATTATTCTTATTAGTTTCATCCCATGTTTTATCACTGACTTAAACCTCTGATTATATATGATGGTGCTTTTTTTTTCTTCTTTCTTTGTGTTTTCTGTGATTTTCCAAATGATTTCTCTCTCTTCCATGTACAGACCTCCATTTTTGTATTTGCATAATGTACACAAAATTCATTATGACAATGCGCCAAGTGGACTGATTGTGTCATATGGAAAACCTGTTAATAATAAGTGCTGGTATTTTCAGTGTTTTCAGAATTGTTTTTTTGATGATTAATACCACTAAGCCATGGAGTGTTTTTGTGACATATGCATATTCCATTTGTAGAGGGGATAAACATGTATATGACAGGTTAATATGATAATGTGTACTGCTGATAAATCAATCAATTATCTCCTCAGTGTGGATGTAGTGTATCGGGAATCAGGCCTGCAGGGTAGAATTACAAACAAATGCGATCTGCCTTCCCAATTTCCATGTCCAATCCAGATTAGCAATTCTTCATTTGATATCCCTCCGTACATGCCCGTGTAACAGTAGCTAGGGGTATACCAGGCTGCAGAATCTTGAGCTGTTCATGGGGTCTCATCAGAGTGGGCGCATACATGTAGATCCTTACTTAATACCTTACTTAATGTACTTCATAGCTGCCAACTGTTACAAAAAAGTTGTAATTGTTACGAAATTCCCACCCTCGTTAGGAAATTACGAATATAGGTACCCCTTCTATTATTACGAAATAAAAAATTAAAAAATAAAGATTTTTTTTTTTTTTTTTTTTTGAGGGGGGGGGGGGGTCAAATTTGTAATAGAATATTAGCATTTGTTATTGATAACAAGCTTTATGGATCAGGGCCCTGGTATATTATCTGCTGCAAGCCAGAAAGACATTGACTCATCTCTTATACAGAGAAAATGCCCTCCTGGCTCTCAACAGACAACATCTGTTCTCCACTGGAAATTCTTGTACTCATTGTTCACTTTAAAATCATATATATATTTTCTACCGGTATTCATTTTTTTATTTTTTTAATATTATTGTTATCATTGCATGGGACAACCAAAGTTATAATACAGAAATGACCATAATTATTAACTGCTGTTAATATCATTTTATCACGAAAAAGTGGAGTGCCATTTTGTCAATAACAGCTGAGTTATTAATCAGCTTGTGTCTCGCTAATCACTGCATTTTGCAGGATTTCTAATCATCATTACATTCCTCTGTTTTTAGCATGTGCAGCATATGCCCACATCTACTCACTAAAAAATAACTTCTCTAGATCTATGGCCACCATGTTAATGTTAGGGTTTGTTGATAACTTTTCATTCAGCTTGCAATCATGACAATTTAAGTTTGGGAAATGTGTTTCCATTAGTTTAAGAGCTAAGTTCTTAGTTTGTAGAAAGTGATCATTAAAGGCCATGACTTCAGGTTTTATGCATTATGTTGTGTGATCTTAGTTTATTTTCTTGTCGATCATCGCATTTGATTAGTCATTTGTATGATTCCTGTAAGGTATTGTTTTATCAAAAGACGGAACCCTAAATGTACAACTTTAAGACTATTCAATAGGTGCCTTTTTGTACCTGCTTCAGTTCATTCATCGTGTTATTTACTGCCTTTCTATCTAGTATCTTGTGCTATTCTGAAAATGTTCTCATGATTTGTTTGTATCCATCAGTTTCAGAGTCTAGTTCAAAACATCAGCTATCAAGCTGCTGCTCCCAGTACTGTGTGTAAAGAAGAGATTTGTGTATAAAGAATAAACATACATACAATGACACTGTCTGTATGCTTAATGCCTTATAGGTTTTGAATTCTATTAAAAGTACTCATTTACTTTTTTCCACAATTTATCCTCTTATTATGCAACTGTTTGTTAAAAGTCTTTGCATAGTTGTGCTATGTAGATCATGAGGAAGATCTTGAGAGAGTGTAGACTAGAGTATTCCATATTCTTGTTTGGATACATTTTCCAGGTTCTAGACTAGTCATTCAGATATTACTTCATTTATTTTCTATATTAGTAAATATGTGTTTGTGTATAGGCTCACCAGGGATGGTTATGTGGAGTATGTATACGCTTCATAGATTTATACAGCCGTGCAGATAGTCATGCTAGACGAGAATGGATGGAATAAGTTTAGATGAGAGGCAGGAATAAAAGAAGAGAGAGAGAAAAAGAGTAGGATCGCGATGTTAGGTGACGTAACTTTAGGAGCGGAGCTAGATGTCGTCCTTAAAGAAAATGATAGAACGATATATACAAAGAATAACATAAGAGAAGGTGATAGAAGGAAGAAATAAATAATAACATAAGGAATAACATAAGGAAAGACAGAAAGAGAAAGTGATAGAATGATAAAAAAAAATAACATAAGAGAAGGTGATAGAAGGAAGAAACAAATAATAACATGAGGAAACACAGAAAGAGGGAGTGATAGAATGATAAAAAAAACAAAGAATAACATAAGAGAAGGTGATAGAAGGAAGAAATAAAGAATAACATAAGGAAACACAGAAAGAGGGAGCGATAGAATGATAAAAAACAAAGAATAACATAAGAGAAGGTGATAGAAGGAAGAAACAAATAATAACATAAGGAAACACAGAAAGAGGGAGTGATAGAATGATAAAAAACAAAGAATAACATAAGAGAAGGTGATAGAAGGAAGAAACAAAGAATAACATAAGGAAAGACAGAAAGAGAATGTGATAGAAGGAAGAAACAAAGAATAACATAAGGAAAGACAGAAAAAGAAAGTGATAGTGATAAAAACAAATAATAATAACATAAGGAAAGACAGAAAGAGAAAGTGATAGAGTGATAAAAAACACAAAGAATAACATAAGAGAAGGTGATAAAAGGAATAAATAAAGAATAACATAAGGAAACACAGAAAGAGAAAGTGATAGAAGGAAAAACAAAGAATAACAAGGAAAGATAGAAAGAGGAAAGTGTTTGCATCGCAGTGCCGCGCATGCGCATTACCAACTGAAACACGCCAAAACATCACTGAGCTTTTCAGTTGGTGATGTTTCCGCACAAGTGTAAACGGGTGCCCGAAACATCGCGACTTTTCAACATGAGGTATTTGACAGTATAAATGCGCCTATTGAGAGAGTTGAAGAGGTAGAGATGGTGGGAAAACCAAGATAAGAACAGACAGAAAGACAGGGGGAGCTAGAGAGGGAGAGGAAGAAAGAAGAAGAATATGAGGAATGAGAGAATATGAGTAGAAGATATATATATATTTTTTTTGTTGCAAATATGAAAAGAAAAAGTGAAAACATGGGGGAATCAACAACAAAAAAACATTTAACAAAAATTAAATCACTTCTTTTAGAATTCATCCTCCCTCTTAGATTAGATATATAGGCCTACATCTTTTCAGATCATGCACATCTACCAGTGTAATATACCAGTCATCTTTAAAGAGAAAATCAGTCTATTTATAGCAGTTCACCTCTGAATATCTTGCAGACAATAGAGCCCTTTCATATCAGAGACAGGTTTCAGATCTCCCCTGACCTCAAACAGAAGCTCATGTGTCATCAAGATACATTGATACACAAGTGAACTGAAGTAATCAATCCTAATATATGTAGCTCTCATAGGCATAGTCAGAGGGGGGGGGGGGGGGGGGGGGGGGGCACCCACCCTGTTTCATCTGCTACAAAAAATACAAAATACAAAAAGTCTGACAAGATCTTAACCCTACTCCTGGTATTTTGGAAGGACTAATCTGTGTGTCCATGCACCCCCCCCCCCTTCCCATGTTCAACATTCAACAAGTCTGGCTACACCAATAATTATAGCTAGCTAGTCCAAGCTTGAATCCATCTAACACTGGGTCCATATGTTGTGCTTGCTTTTCTGACTGTCTATAAAGGTAGATGTGTGTCTATTTGTAGAATACAATTTTGTAGATCTATTTTTTAATGAGAATAGTGAAAAGGGAGTAAATACAGCCCCACTATATGATGATCAAGTTTAGTCAGGAGTATGTCGGGTCATTTTCAAAAAGACAACTATTGAATATCTAAAGAAAAAAGTGTCACGACTGTAACATCAAACTCATTTTTCAGATGAATAAACAAAACTTGGCGACATATGTTATTAACAAAACATTGTTCAATTCATTGTACTGTTGCAAGATGCACCTTGTTGAATACAATTACACCCATTTCCCATTGTAAATATGTTTAACGAGCCCGGTATTCAGAAGGGCCATTCCTGTGGTACTTTGTACAATGTCCTTTATAGGGAATGTGTAAACATTTATACTGGAGGCAAATTTGGAGTTTACTGTTTGCAGGTCGAGGATGGTGACCTTTAGAGTAGAAGTTTTGTTGACAAGGGGTTCTCAATGGAGGGGTCAAAAATAGCCAGATACATATAATGCATTGACTTAATTTGTATAAAGAACAATGATAGGCTGTATGATGAGTGAGGAAACTGAACTGTATAAGCAAGAATGTTCAAACATGAAACATAAAGCTGGCAATTAAATGAATAAAGATGTCCATTATTTGTACAGTAAGAAACTTTGTAAAACTTCATTGTTGTAATATTCAATCACTCAAGAAATGTTTATTTCTGCTTTTCCAGTAAAGTCCAGTATATTGAAATCTCCCATTTTACTTTTAACCCCCCTCCCTATCAGTCCAACCTGGCCCTTTCTACCCCTCTCTCTATTTCTCTCACTCCACAATCATTCTCTTTCTCTTTTAGTTTTAACCTTTCTTTGACCTATCTTTGACCTTATTCTTTTCTTTATAAGTTCCCAACAACCATTGTTAGAAGTGTGTAAGCTGCTTGTCACTTCATAGGTTTCAGGTTTTAGGATAAGACCAGTTTATCCCAGAAAATTGTGTTCTTTGGACATAATAAGTGATAACCTGTCGGATGTGCTTTCATGCACTCACTGTAAGGCTGAATCTATCTCTTAATCTGATCTGAAGTATATTCATGTAAATGCAATCAATCTCTTTACAACAATCTTTATCTCTGTGACATATGCATGGGTTTCTATCAGAATAATGGAATGTATTTCAAGTACATTCCCCGGCAAACTGCTCTTACCTTACACCATATGCTTAGTATACAGCAAGTATGTCCCTGTCAATGTTAATCAACTTGAATCTGTCTGAATATAGTAGGCTTGTAAACAACACTTGCAACCATTCATCATCATAATATCTTCACCAGATAGCATGAAGCACAAGGATATCCCCCCCCCCCCCACAAAGTTTCAATCGATTTATAAATGTATGTTCATTGCTACGCTTAAATCTTTGTCATCTCTCTCTCTCTCTCTTTCCCCCCCCCCCCCCTTCTCTCTCCCTCCCCTCCCCCTCTCTCCCCCATCTCATCTTCCCTTCTCCTTCTATCTCACATGCACGTGGTAAACATAACCATTCATATTCTTCCAAAGGGTCACACCCATACCTGTGGCAAGCAAGCTAGATTGATCTCGACACCATTCACTTTCACATTCACAATTCTAAGAGATGAATGAAAGTGATACCGAATGGGCGTTGGTCTTAAAAATGCTTTGGTAGCTAGCCAACAGTCACACCTACCTACCGATATCACGTTTGTTTGCGTCAGTGATAAAGGTTAGTAAGTCTAAGTACCCTACAATGGTTGTATAGTTGTACAACACATGCTCTCTCTACAATTGCTCCGTGGTTAAATTTCAACACAAATTACATTCTCAACTACAACCCTGGGCCCCAACATTGTACATTAATCCTAACCCTAACCCTAAAACGAACCTAAAACCAAACTGTAAACCCCAGCCCTAGGCTATGGTAATCATATCCATAAAGTATTATTGTTGCCGAAGCATACGTCGGATCACTAGATGCATAATTTTGGCTAGAAAAGTCTTCTATTTAGGTTTATTTTAGTACAGAAAGAAGCAAATGATTAGTAAATGCCTTTAAATGAATGTGAGGTGAAAATTAACACTAGATACTTTAAACACTATTTTTAGATACCTAAATAAATATAACCAATGGACACAAAACATGACACAACTCTGGATATCAAATTAGGTTACATTGTATAATGGCATTGTTTTATAATGATTCAGATACAGCTGTGACTAAAGATGAACTACAGAGAATAATAATTTTGTTTACACATGTAGATCAGACGAGCCAAAAAAGGAAAAGCAAGAGAACGGTACATTGATCCAACACCAAAATAATAACATATCTTTTAAAAAATTAATGGAAACCATAATCATAATCATAATAATGGTTAAAAAAGCAAAAAACACATTATAATACGTTTATTACGAAACTAAAATGTGAAGCAGACAGAAGCAGTGTTAACTGAATGAATTCATGATAATAATATCAAAGCAAATATACTACAGACAGTGATGTAATAGTTTTGCATCAGTGACAAAATCACAATTGTGATAGCTGATCTATACAGGTAATGCATGACCTCAAAATTTCCATACTGGTGTACAGTAAGACACATAAATCTATTTCTCAATCTATTCATTTCTTTATATTTTTGTTAAATCAATCATCCTTTTCTTGAATGACACAATAATTAAGTACTTTTGTTGTCAACAATACGACATTAACTCAATGTAAGGTACGCCCTAAAAAGTTCTACAGATTCCATTTGGTTTTATAGTACTTATCACCTTAGTACAGTTTAAAAGTACTGGATATTGGAAAGGTTTTCCTGAATGCATCTTATATAATCGCATTTCAAGATCTATCTTTTAGAAGAATCTAAATTCCAACTCTTCAAAGCAGCATAATGTTGAAGCCATAAGAAAAGGGTCTATGCCACAAAATAATACAGATGGACACTTACCGGTATCTTAATGAGAACTAAATAACAACAGTAAGTCTCACATGAATTTTGTAAAGAACATAGGCTACATGTAAAATTGTGATGTGCCTTTTGAGACTAATATTTTATGACAACGAAAATGAATAATTCCACTTTATAACTCTAAGCTGTACCGTGTGAACAGTACTAAGTTACTGTAGGACCATGAGGTATCTAGCAACTTAAGGCTAACATAATTTGAAAAGGAAGGAAAATAAAAAAGAAATTGTGCACTACTATATAATAGGCCTACCTAACTAAAAAATAAAAATGAAATCATATAGTCTCTGTACACATGAATATCATCAAAAACTAAATGTTAACATTAATTTTGTGTATAACAACAAAAATGAGATAATCCCACATATATTTTGAAGGAAAAAAAACATCAGTGGATCAGAAAAATCTACATGATTTTCAAATTTCCACAATGTGTATAGACCAAGAGAATAGAAAAATAACACCATTTCATCACAAAAAAGCCAAATCATAGGCAAATACATATACATCATTTTCTTGTTAACTTTTAAAATCAAAGTGCAATATCTATTTACAAGATTAAATACCAAAAAAAGGCTTTACATGTACATAACCTAGACTGAATTCTGAGCTAACTGATATATCAATCTTTAAATATCACCTTCATAAAGTCATTCGTTCTCACTTTTCGGTGATGGTGGGAAAATTTAAAAAGGAAATATCTACCACAACTGCTCAAATTAGCATCAATCATTTTCAAAGAAATATCTTTTTACAGAGTAATAGAGAGTGATAAAATAAAGATAAGATAGTGTTATGTTTCAATTATAAACAAATCATAAGTCATATCCTTGAATTGTGCTCCCAAATCATAGTTAATTTTGTCTTATACCAATCCAACATCTATCTAGATTAAAATACAGTAGAAATACGTATACAATCTACATTTCTTGTAAAACCAATTGATGAGTTGATTTACCATATTGTACCATTTTTTTTACAAAGTCTTCCTTGTAGAAAAAAAGTTGTCAACCATCCAACATTGCTTAACTTTGCTCTTTCTCAAATATGTAAGAAACAAAATGATCCATTGGTACAACTTAAAATAATACTTCGGGGCAATTAGCATTTATGTCTTGAACATCAAATAAACAATCAGTCAACTTGAGTCAAGTGATATATGTAATCTTCCCTAATAATCCACAATAAATTTTCCAATAGTATCTTGCGTAAACATAGCAAAGTATTATTGATAAGTACGTGCTAAAGGTCTACAGTATGACAATATGATCTTCAAATACTGCAGAAATGAATATTTGTACAGCATTTTAAAGGTTGGTTATTTGACTGAAGAGATCTTAATCAAACAAACAAAAATATAGGCGTGGTATACTGAAGTGTAGCCCAAACTCCCAAGTCAAACTCTACATAAAAGTTTTATTTCATGATGCTGATACACGCATTTATATGTATTATTCTCTACGACGCATTAAAAGAATACAAACAGCCTTCATTTTTTGACAATTTTTACATTTTCCATAGAATTTGAACTTAACAAAAAGTAATCATTTGAAAACCCTTCCTTTTTCTCCACAAATCTAATCGTTCCTGTATACATTTCCCAAACAGCCTTACATGTATGGGATACATACAATGAAGATATTTGTCTTACTCTGTAATACATATATAGTTTATGTATTACATGTACACCTCATGATGAATAGAACATGCAGTACAAGCTCTGTGTATATGACTGGTTTAAGTAGGGATGCTTTATAGACAAATAGGCTTGTTTTATAGAAAAATGGAATACATGACAAACCAACACAAATGAAGCATGAGAAAATGTAATAATCTGATTTTCATAAATTTCAATGAATACTACAAAAATATGCATACTACCGAGATCAAGGCTGCCGCCTTATCAACATGCCTGGAGAATGATGTACACCTGCATAACATTATATAATGTAATATAATATTGACATACATGTATGATGACCACTTTAAGTTAAAATATATAACTTTGGAGAGCAACTCTGGTTTAATAATGTTTTATCCAATATGTTTATACGTCAAAAGTAATTCAAGAATTACAGATTGGCTTCCCCTCTCGATTTGGCACTGTTATTTCTTTGATTATCAAAAAGCAGGTACATGAAAGTGGTTCTCAGTGTAAAAGCACTCGCGGTACAAATAAAATCCCTTTGATGAGGGCTCATTTACATTTTACTAGTTCGTTGACTGGTTCAATCAAAATTACGGAATACACAAAAAGGTACATGTACATGTACATCACAGTCTTTGGTTTTGCATCTAAATATTATAGCTCTTGCGGCAGGTATTGTCTTCGAAGTCTGAGAATTGCATACAGGTTTATAGCATTGTGACAATTTTAAGTCAAATTATGGAACAAGGCCACAATATTTATCTCAATTCATCTATGTCTCAAAATCTATTAAGGGTTTGAAAGGCAATTGTTTAAGTCATTTCCAATTTTCGAATATCTTAAATTGTTATCATGTGTACTGTTATCATAATACATGAAGCTAACTATCATATATGATGGATGGATGGATGGATGAAGTTGAAATATAAAGGTTACAAGTTAGATTAGGATAAAAGCAAATAATATAATGAAATGTTTACATCTTAGAAGCTATCCTATTCGCAAGGTATACTGCCATGAAAAACAGAATACCAAAACTTTTGTAATTTTTTGATAAGTGTTTGGGTAGAATTAAATCTTAAACATTAAGGCCTACTAATAATTGAATTGATTTTTCTCCCGTATCCTATGGTGACTCAATCAAAACATATATACTAGATAAGTTGATATTATCTATCATGTGCAATATCATGTCAAAGTTCAAATTCAGTGTTTGGATTGGGAGAACGGCAGTTGTTCAATTCAATCCATTAAACCACACCCCAAAGTTCCCACGCAAATATAATACATTCAAGTCATATACCACAATTTCAAGACATAATTATTTCATTATACATGCACATGATTTTCAAATTTCAGAACCATAGATTTTAGTCAAAAGAACTCTATTTTTCGTTGACATGCTGCCATCGAGCACACTAAAAGCAGACCTGTCCATTTGAACCATTTGGAGATGGCTTTTTTTCACTGAAACTGAATTTCCAAATGAGTTTAATCCTGAGTTTTGGGCTCCTTTAGTTTTACAAGATGACTAATCATGACATTGAAGGATATACACATTTCAACTGAATCTAATAACAAAAAAGTTACTATTTTGAATACCTGTAAAGTTGCCTTAACCTACATAATCATAACAATAGATAATTCATAAAGGCCTAGGGGAATCAGTGACAATAATGATATTAGATTGTTGTGTGGATCGTAGCTTTTTATCCACTACATGCTCATGGTGCTCCAATCTATACATGTATGAAATAGCCACTCACAATGGCAAATTACTACAAAATAATGTAGAAAGGCATATATTTTACAGTGTTGGTTCATGACTATAGCAATCTCATTCATGCCTACTTGGTGGATTTCATCTTTGTAATCATTCTCTCTTCCCCTCCTCTCTTCTCTGTTTGTTGTTTTCGCCAGTTTTTGTTGCAGCCACTTCACAATGTTATGATTTCATGACAACAAAGCGGTAGGTGTTGAAGACTTCCTTTTCGTCGTACTTGATGATGTGGTAGACTGGTGTTTCCTTCCAAGCGTCTAGATACCTCTGAACAGCATCAAAGCCCTCCATCACCCCTTCAAACTGAATACAAATACAAACACAAACAAAAAGGTATAAGAGAGTGTCAGACCATCAAATCCACACATTATTTGGGCCAAAAATTCAATTCACAACAACCAAGGTTGCTTTTTGTATAGTGCTCATGTCTGTTATCCCACTATGTTCCTCTTGCTCCAATTTCATCAACCTAATATAGCTGAGGAGCCAAATATTTAGCACTTTAGCATATCTAATACATCTGGATGTAGAGTGGCAAATACACAATAATGGCTGGCCAAATAACATCAATGCTAGACTAGGTTTTGAGTCTTCAAGCCCTTTAAACCTCTGATTGAAAGTCAAGTGAATGAACTACTGTAAAGCCACAAAATTTGAAACTTATACAATAGCCATTTTTCTTTATGTCACTTGTGGAACTGTAGTTTAATTGTTTTACAGGGCATAAATTTTCATGAAATCCTGGAGTCTTCTGGTCAAGCAAAATTAGTAAGCATTTCATGCATGTAAAAGTTTCTGGTTTATAGTACAGTCAAACCTGCTTTAGTGACCATCTGTATAGAAAGACCACATCTTTTGTTTACCTTGAAAATGGTTTATCATTGAAACATATACCGTAATTAACGGTGTATAAACCTTTTTGCCGCCGGAAAAAATTCAAAGTCGGGGGAGCGGTTTATACACGGTACACCAACTTTTTTTTTTTTTAAGTTTCGATTTATGCCCCTCCACCTGGCGCTATGCCTGGTAATGTCTCCCAGCTCAGTAATCAATGTGATGACTCACCACTTGGAAACTAGAACAACAATCAAATTTGTCTGTCATCTTGGTTTAAAAGTAATCTTTCTGATAGATCTCAATATGTAGTTTATAATAATAATTCCTCCAATTTTTCTTCTATTACACGGCGTACCACAAGGTTCTATCCTAGGTCCTCTGTTTTTTAATTTACATTAATGATCTTACACATTCAACTGCACCTCGCAATTAAATGAAAGGCCTTCCCGCATGGATTTTTTTTTTTTTTTTTTTTTTTTTTTTTTTTAGGGTGAAAAAGAGGGGTGCGGTTAATACACGAGGGCGGTTTATACACCGTTAATTACAGTACTAAAGGAACCTGTCTACAAAGACCACTTTTTGTGTTTTCCTTGGCCGGTCCCTATAGACAGGTTCGACTGTACTACAGTACGACACTGCTTTCTCCATTACCTTGAAAAATTTGCATGCGACTTCCACACGATGCAGCTTTGGCAGGAGATCGCAGTCTGCTAGCGTGAAGTTATCACCTTCCAGGCAACGTCCAGGAGACAGTTCATCATCTTCAGAAGTATCCTTCAGGAAATCATCAAGCTTTTTGAGCTCTCCCCTTAATCTGTTGATTAGGACTTCCTTCTTGGATTTGTCCTGGTTCTTCATCAATCTGAAGGCAAAATATATATTTGAATAGTTTTAGAAATCATTTTTTATAATGCATATAATTATCAACAAGATATACATGTAATAACATATTTAAAAGAGGATTGAGGATTACAAAGTTTTTAAGTCAAACATAACTCTAAGTTGGACTTAAATATTATGGAGAGCAAGTTCACAAGAAGCCTATGATTTGGCTTTTGTTTGTCTATACACATTGTGGAAGAATGAAAATCATAAATTCCACATCACGAACATGAAGACAAATGAATTCAATCTCTTAGAGAAATTCAGAATACCGGTATTCTCGTCTGGGAAACTACATTACACAATCTCCTTAATAAGTAAAAATGAAATAAGTAAAAATTTTCATTTTATCCAGTGATCTGAAAACATGTTGATGCAAAGAGAATTTGAGGCTTATGGAGAGCTGTGGTTCTGAAACATTTAACTGACACTTTGTGTGTACCTGTAATCAGATATTCAAACCAAAGTAACCAAATAACGGTAGTACCGGTAAACTTACAACCCGGGGGGGACGTTTCACAAAGATTCTTAGTCAAACATAACTCTAAGTTGGACTTAAATATTATGGAGAGCAAGTTAACAAGAAGCCTATGATTTGGCTTTTGTTGGTCTATACACATTATGGAAGTATGAAAATCATAAATTCCACATCACGAACATGAAATCTCCCATGATAATAGAAAATATTAATTATTTGAATCAGCATTTTATGCCTTTTAAAATAATTTTCACAATATATTTTGAAGGATGCTAATGGCTCTCCATAATTGTTAAGTCTAACTAAGAATATTTGTAACCCCCCCCCCCCCCTTTTCTCACTAATACCAGAGATGCCAACCTTCTTCAACAACAAAAAGTATTCTTAAGAGCAAAAAACAGTATTTTTGAAAAAAGTCTCTCAACTTAACATATCGCCCAATCGAGCAGCTTAAAAAACCTGGCAGTACTACGTACACGTACCCGGATTGGAGCGCGACGTGCATACATTACACGTGGGTTGTTCGCAATGTGCGCAGTTTGGGGCCCGTATCACCATACTGCGTGCATCGTTTGCAGATGTAGGTGATTAATACACTTACGACACAAAGCCCATGATCAGAAATTAAGAAAAACGTCACCCCCCCCAAAAAAAAAAAAAAAAAAAAAAAAAAAAAAAAACGTAACAAAACATACAAAAAACGTACTGCCGTATTCATAGCGAAAAAACGGAACAAATACGGCAAAACTGGAACAGTTGGCATCTCTGCTAATACAGACCGAGATGATCAAAAGATAACTAGAAGGAAGACAGAATCACCCTTGATGGTATACTTACGCTGAGAATTTACTGAAGATGTTTGATCCGACCTTCTTAGCGGCTGGGTTGGAGTTCTCAAGCTTGGGCTGGAATACAGACTCTAGGTAATGCTCTGCTTTGATGATATCATCGATGACCTTGCCAAGAGCGTTGTCTGTCTGAACGTTTGGATCCACTAGAACAGGAGGCGGTGTGTTTCCTAAGTACAGAGGAGATGGGTACCGTTAGGGTGTGTTCGCACTTACAATATCCATTGGTATTAGAAAATCATGAGTAAGTTTTACTACACGCATAAACTCTCATAAAGTTGCAAGGAAATATTGATTTAGAGTGAACTGGGAAGGAAAGAAGAAAATGTATTTCCTTTCATCACCTGGCAAGATGACATGGCATATACCCTGTACATGTAGGGAAGAAATAGTCAAAACAAATTATGTACATGTACATGTACTGTACATGTATACAGTCCAAAGATTAAGCAAAATCTGTAATTGTGATTCTTTCATCAAAATAACAAAGATGAGATACATATTCAAGAGTAAACGAAGGTCACTAGAGAAATTAGTTTGTTTGAGTTTGAAAGTGGAAAAGTAGGAAACTTTACAGGAAATGTGTGCAAGGTGCATGTACATGTACAGTTGGACCACAAAAGAGCTACATGTACATGTACATGTACAGTTGGACCACAAAAGAGCTACATGTACATGTACATGTACGTGTGAAGATGCACTGTGATGTGTTCATTTTAATAGAGGAGTATAATAACATGTTTTGGATTCAAGCCAAATCAAATATAAAAGAATGTGACTGCTAAAGATAACATGAATGTATCAGTATGAAATCACCCATGCTCACCTATAATTTGGTGACACTTTACAGGTACAATCTTATCGTGAAACATAAATGTATGTACTGTACAAGAGTACAACCATGCAGAAAAGGAATATGCTGAATACTCTACATGTATTTACAGTATCCTTTTATCAACATTTCTTGTATTAAATGGTCTGTTAAGAATTGAAATGTGAAACAGGCCTTAAATTAATCCAAGGCCACTATTAAAGGCCATGCAGACCTGCCAACCTCTGGAGTTCAAAAACTGTATTCTTTAATCTCAAAAGTTGTATTCTTAAAAATAAACACGGCCTGTTACGCGGATCAATGCCTCTTACAGTTCCTACATACAGGAAAAAAAAATGTTATGGATCATTGGTTGAATATGCATGATTTCGTCACGACTGGTGTGTTCGATGAACCAATGAACATCCCCAAATTGCCGATGTGAGATGCTTTATAGGACAGAATGGGCATTTTGCCATTGAAAATGGCACACACACACACAAAATACCAACAACAACAACAAAACAAAAAAACAAAAAAACAAAAACAAAAAAAAACAAAAAAAAAAATCGTTTTTTTTTTTTTAAATCGTATTTTATTGAGGAAAATCGTACTGTCGTATTTGCTTCTAAAAATCGTACTAAATACGACTAAATCGTACTGGTTGGCAGGTCTGGCCATGGCCTTGGATGCCCCTTTGGTTGGCCTCAGTGCCCCTCTCATCAATTGGCCTTGGAGATTTTTTGTGCCCTTTCCAATTCTTCCTATTTGTGCTGTAATATAGGAATGTGCCCTACAGAAAAGTGGCCTTGCCCTAAAAATATTGAAATTTAAGGCATGGTGAAATATGAACTTTTTGACTAAAATGACTTTTGTTATCATTCTAGCAGTGCCTGACTAAACATTTACTTTTCTTTTCTTTGAATCAAACCAGGCATGAAAACCCCTATTCTTAATTTCAAGGCCCTGTGTGGTTTAATAGATGAAAGGATATTTTTAATAGTTCAATTTTTTGGGGGGATTGTCAGAAATGGTAATTGTTATGTTGAAAATGAGAATTCATCAATTGCCTTCACCTTTAATATACATGTACACTGTATGTACATTGTACATGTATACTTGCAATTTCTCTTTACAAAAGTAACGTTCGTTTGTTTGTTTAACCTGACTGCTAAGAAAAAACGTGTATGCTTGTAAAAGTAAGCAACCAGGGGACCGACGGCTTTAAAGCCCCATTGTCATACTTGTAGCTACTTGCTCCCTCTATATAGAAAAATTCCCCAATCGGTACCTGTTGGTCCCCCATGATCCTCTTTTTCTTATGTTAGTTGAGAGCTGAGTTAAAGAGATAGCCACCCGTCAGTGACCTCGCTGTGTGGTCTAATCCCTTCTGGCCCAGTAGGATTGACAGTCTTTAAGTACTCTCCGAGGGACTTGCTAGTTGCTAATGAGGATTAATACCTTACCTGGTTATGAAACCACTGCTCTACCTTTGAGCCATTGCATTTAAAGCTTCACAATCCCAGGGACCTTATCATGATTATTTGGTCATGGCGGGTCTGTTAACTCATATGACCTTTGTTTCTCAGATAGATGCTTTCTGCATGTACGTACATGTACATGTACAAATTAGCCTTTTCCAATTCAGAAATGTAGACACACAAATGGCTGTGCACACATGTATTTTGTAATGTACAGTACATTTAAATCAGCACTCAAATCTAATCCCAGATCCAAAGGACAGTTAAATACTAATGGACGATACCCAGTACCAAAATAAAGGAAAAATTATTCTTCTGATCTGCTGAAAAAAATGCTGAAAAGTAATATTCTAAAAGGCTAAATAATGAGTACCGGTACATGTAGGCCCCCACTTCATTTGGCATACGATGTATTGTACATGTACATGTATCTTGGTTACAGAAAAAAGGTACATGTACACTATAGATTGCAAGAGCTCTACAATTTGTTGCTTGTTTTTAATTGAAAAAAGGTTTATGTTGTTATAAACTCACCTAAGATTTTCTTGTATTCTGCCGGTAAGATTTCCTTATTTACTGTGCAGACTTGGTATTTGATTTTCTTCAAGACGATGATCATAAAGAGTCGCTGACACAACGGACAATCTGCTATCTTGGAGGTGACTCCAGCCTGTTTCAATGACAAAAAGTTAAATCAAAGTTAAAAGTACAAGTACATGTAGTATGCAGTATTCATCACTACACTATGACGGGATTGGTGTTATAATATTATTGGTGATTAGCTTTTCTGAAAATTGAAGAAAATTCCTCAACATTTCAAGGAAAAGTATAAATGTGTGGTATTCATAGTAGGGGGTAATTGATATGGAATAAAATTTATATTTGTAAAGAGAACTTGGGCCATGCAAGTTCTTGATGATATTTTACTATCAAAGTCGAACTTATTTCATGCATGGCAAAACATTGACAGAAAGTTTGATTGAACAGTACTTATCTCCTTTTTTATATTTTGCTTTTGAAAAGTTAAGGTGTTAAGTCTTTTGAGGCTGGGGTCCAAGTGAGCCCCATCCACCCTCCTCCATAAAGCTGGATATGAAATGACATTTAACTGGTCTACAAACATGTAACAAGCACAAAGAAATCTGCAAAACTTGTGTATATCTTCTGGCATAGAGGAAATGGTTGTTGTTTGAATTCATCTGAAACCTAAATGTACTATACAGATTGTAAAAATGTAGTCTATTAATTTGACAGAAACTAAATCAATTGTCATGACTGATGTTTGCAGGCAAAGATTAATACCTGACATATTTACAATGTATTTGACAATGGAAAATAAATACATGTACACTGTAGATGTATTGTGTCTAATTTATTTGATCTTGGTTTCAGTTGCCATATTGCTGGGCTGGCTCCCTATATAACTTTTATCTTTCATAGGGCCTGGTCGGAAGTAAAATATGTATGGCACACGCCCAATTGATTACCGTAAATAACGTTGTATTAACCGCACTTTTTTTACCGCCGGTAAACATCAAAAGTCGGGGGTGCGGTTTATACATGTACACGTTACAGACATAATTCATGCTGCGAATTGTGTCACTGAGGCTAAAGTTCTTGGCTTAGTTAGATACCATCGTCCTGAAAATGACACTCGTTTTTAACGCTTTTCAAATCATACATCGGAAGTTCTGACATTAGAAAAAATATTTCTAATGTGAATGTTATACTATATAATCTTGAATCTGATAAATTTTAATGTAAAAATATGAAATTTGGGGCCTGGAATTGTGCTCTGTCACTGCCAAGTCGATCATAATTGTGTTTGGTTTGTTATTACATACGTGCGGTGGACAAACAATTTGCATTGCCCCACGTGTGATAATTCATGTAGTGAGATGAAGAAATACGTGACGAAGAAAAAAAAAAAATTTCAAGCGATATTTTGTATGTAAATACTTGTCACTAACTTTAATACAAATATGCAATATTTTATATTTTGAACTATTATTATTGTAATATTTCTGGTTGATTGATGATTTTAACTTACGTGAAGATGGATGTTTGTTGATTCTAAATATATGTCTGGTGGTGGGAAATGGATGGATTTCGTGTGTAAGTACGTGTGTTGGTTACATGATACATAAGTGTAACAATTTTGGCCAAATTTTACAATATAAATAATGAAATAAATATATATTATAGTATTGTAATTTATTTCTGGAAAATTACAAGAATTTTTTTTTTAACCTCTTAAAAATAAACATTTATAACAACAGTAATGAAAGAGCCTGAATTGTAAATCCAATATGGCAGCTTCCATGAATCTTAACTTTACACAACAACATCGGACAAATATTGACAAAATAATCATTTAATGACAAATTGAAATCAAGATTCATGTACACTTGCAAATAAAACAGGATTAAGGACAGGAATATGAATGTAAGTACAACTTTTCATTACGTTTTCATGTGAAATTAGTGCCTGACGAAAGCAGTGCTTTTCATCAGGAATGGTTGGTGAAGATCCCCCCTGCTGGTCGGCCCAGCGCCTGCCCAGTCCCGACCACTATTCTTACTATCAAACTTTGGCAAAAGTGATTAATTTTCGTTTAACCGAAAACCGTCCTGTTTTAACTAGCGTTCAAACGGAATTGAAAATATCTGTGATGTTACAACACATATTCAGGGGGAGAAGAAAAAAGAAGAAAAACAAATCTATCTAAAATAAAAAAAATAAAAAATAAAAATCTTTTTTTTTGAGGGCGAAAAAGAGGGGTGCGGTTAATACACGAGGGCGGTTTATACAACGTTATTTACGGTATGTCTTTTAAAAAAGTTTGTTCAGAATAAGAACTGATGAGAAGGGGGCATTTCTGCCAGTTTACATTGTAGTTTGCTCCTGTGTGGGTGAAAGAACCACCTACTGTAGGAAACTAGGAAACACTGGTAGGCACATAAAGCCTAGCCCTACAACTAGTGAACGTCTCTTCTTGTATTGCATTATGAACACGTAATGCACAAATATACGCATACCGCATGTTTATCATTATACATGTAGTACATGTACCAAAATATGTAGATACAAATTAGTGACAAGGCAGAAAATTCAGGATTAAATTGACTGAAATAGAATGTTTCTATAAAATGAAGAATATTAGTATCAAAGGTGGGTCCAAAGTCCTCCTCTTCTATTCATCAGAAACATCATTTGAATTGAATGGATTCTACTCCCTCCAGCTCAATCTGCCCACTGATCTCATGCAGCTATCATTCATAATAATATAATACATCAGAATTTAGACTATGAATACAACCTTTTACATTGCAGGGGGAGGGAGGGCTTTGTGCTTGCCAGCCCACCTGTAGTGGGTTGGGCTGAATCAGAGAGAGAGAGAGAGAGAGAGAGAGAGAGAGAGGGGGGGAGAAAGAGTCAGAGAGAGTCAGAGAGAGTCAGAGAGAGAACTTCATCGCTGTGGAATGCAGAGTACAGTACACGTAGTTCCGTTTCATTAACTTTTATCCATAAATGGGTATACAGAACAGAAGTCACTGCCCACTCATAACACACAAGTTTTGAACTTTTTCAAGGACTGTAAAGGAGTACATGTACTGTACATCTACATTTTAATGCCCATATACATGTAGGACATTGACATGATACAAGTTATTTTCCTGCATATCTTAACATTTTTGTAATAAATCAGGCAATAAGCCAGTTCGTAAATAGCTTCGGAACACATGACCCCAAAATATCCACAGATCGTTTACACGACGGATACATGTACATGTACTGTACATGTACATCCCACTTGTGCATTTTGGAATAATCACTGCCAAAGTGATGAAGGTGCTTCATGAATACCTTTTGTTTGCCTCATGAGAAGAATACTTTCACCTGTGTATCAGATAAATGTACTTCACTTTCAACCAGTCCACCTTTCATTCTTTGGTCTTACAAAAAACAAAAAAATATCAAATTTACAAGGGGTATGAAATTTAGTCGCTCATGTACAAGTACAAGTAGAGGCCTACAGAGTACAGAATGAAGACGTGTTCAAGATTATAATATAAGGCCTTGGTTGTTCTGCATACCTGACCCCTTTATAGAACTTTCTTTTCTTTGAAGATAGGACAAACTTTCAATGTGTACAATAAGGATGCCACTTAAAAGATGAATGGAGCTTTGGGGGTGTGCCGTCAAACTTCACTGGTTCTTTTGTATTTCTGTGCATACTCATTCTTAGTTGGCAGAATAGTCTTAAACATGCAGACCTTTCTTGTGTATCAATAGAAAAAACTTTAAATTGTCCTTACATTGTACATCTGTATATGCTATCAATGAGAAACAAATTGTGTACATCATTACAAATTATACAAAAATGAAGTTCTGTTTTCTTTTAACCTACAGTGCATTTGGAATAAATCAAAACATTGTTCCTGGAGGGTGTTCATACAGCTGTTCGTAAAGTTATGCATGACTTTACGAACGACTTGTATATGAAAAGCCAAATGGGATGCTCAATAATTATTGATTATTATTTATTAAGTTGAACTGTGCAGATGTAGATTAACATTCTTATCAAAACATATTTTTTTGCTATATTTTTTGCTATAATTTAATTGAGGTTATTGGAAATATCAGAAAAAACTTTGGGCATCCTATCTGGCACTTCATATATACAAGTCGTTCGTAAAGTCATGCGTAACTTACGAACAGCTTTATGAAACACCCCCCAGGTCCATTTCAAGGAAAGTTGTATCACATTCCCTATACATGTACATGTATTGTACATGTACAGTGTACACTGTACATGTGTACAAAGTACTGTATGTCCTTTCACATGTGCATGTACATGTACGTGCACTTTAAATGTATACTACATTGATTATCTAAAGGTGATATTCAGAAAAAGAAATATCTGGTGAAATGAAAACTGCACATTGCCTATAATTTCTTTGAATTTTACAAAGATGTTAAAGTGTAAGCCAACAAAATGTACTTGTATACATGTTTGTAGTATTATCATCAAGAAATGCTGAATGCGCACTCATTACACTGAAGTATCAATTATTGGTTTTCAATAACAATAACAAAAAAACTAAAACTGTTAAGCCGTTAAAAACTTGCACTGTTGAGAACATGCGATGAACATACAGTGTGAACATGAAGGCCTACATGTACAATGTACTTGTACATGTACATGTACTTGTAGGCCTACGATTTGTGAAATAAAAAAGGTTTTCTATTATTTGGTCAGCTGGTTCACAAACATACATGTACATGTACAGTGTATGTGACTAAATGTACGTCGTGATCAACATTGGCAGTGTCCTCATTATTTATGGAGGGTGCATCACTGTAAACAAACTACATCTGGTTCACTCCCTAGTCCTACCATGTAAACATTGCTAGCTACCACCACTGTCCATTTTCACCCAGTCAATTCAAGTAATGAAAGGAGACATTTGTTATGTCTCTGATTAAAGGGTGAGCTTGGCGAATCAATGCTGGTCTAGACATGTGTTGCACAGAAATTAAATTACACACTTCTCCAGACTTTGTACAATTTATACATGATGTACTGTACATGTATGGCTACTGTGCATGCCTTGTGAGTGGCCCATATCTAACAACAGTCTAAATTCTGCAATACAGCATCACATTTTAGTTGTTCAGATCCATACATGAGAATAGTAATAAATTCTGATTAGATGTATTTTGAGAATTTGTATGTACATGTACATGTACATGTACATGTATACTGTACATGTACATACTGTACATGTAGGGCTACATGTACAGGTACATGTACATATGTACATGTGCGCCCATTTATCTTGTTTGCTACATGTACATGTACATGTACCAGTATTCACAAAATAATGTAAACTGAAATAATTACAAATGTGTTTCTAACATTGTCATTGTGTATTACACTGTACATGTACAATGTTCATGTGTTAAGCCACAAACCTGTACAGTAAAATTAATATTAGCTGTAATTGTCAATGAATTCTTACACTCATTGGCCACATGATTTAATCACGATAACGGTTGACCCATTTATCTGCGCAACTTCAATCAATACTTTGGCATTCCCAGACAAACAATTGTTAGTTTGTTTTAAAAGCCCTTGAACATTATTGGTGTGAGCCCTCAAAAATCAATTGGTCAGATTTCATCGGTTTCACTAGATAAAAAGCAAAGCATGAACATTTTATTCACATGATAAATCATGTACTGTACGATGGTTTCCATCATTTTATTGGCCTATTGTGCCTATTGTTTTACATGTACACATGTACATGTACACTGTAATTCCAAGATTGCACGAAATTTATTTTGATAATTTGTCTACGGTATCTATAAACAGGGAGATGATCCCACTACAGCGCAGTTGTATGTGAATCCTTACTGCATATCGTTATACTGGTAAATGGATTTCTAAAAGTTGTCTTCATTTATAAAACGAAGAATAAGAGTAATAAGTAAGTAATAAGAGTAAATATAGGGTAATGTTTGCTTGTTTAATAATAACATGAAGTAGATATCATACCAAACTAAAGTTTACAAGTCCTACAATGTACATGTATGAGCTAAAGCAGGGGTTATTTGGAATACATGTACATGTACATGTACATACAGTGTAATGTACATGTACAACTGTACATGTACAGTGTTTGTAGCTTTAATACAGTTTATACTTCAAACAATCTTTCAAATACTGATTACAAATTTATTTTTAATTAGTTTTGGACAAATCTCTGTGTAGCCAGTATCAGGAATTAATCCACAACACCATAATAACATGGAGAAATCAATACAGCTGCAATACCACAACATTCGTTGTTATTCCCAGCAGCAAACGTCTTGAATTGTGTTACTACATGTACATGTACAGTATGTACAATTTGTACATGGCATGCAACTGATTGGGTGTAAAAATTCAAAGCAGAGTCCTGCAGTACAACTTGTTGACTTCTAGGCATCATACTACTTTTTTGTTTGCATTAAAAAGAATTTACAAATGTGCATTTTAGGTGGGTGCAAACTCCACTCTAACTAAATGGACTTGATCTTTGTTTGTTTATCATGACTAGCACGACCATGGCCTCTCCCGTTTTCCATAAATTCCTCACTTATTTGGAAATGGAAATGGTCAGTGATATCTGGTATGTCAATAGAAATAGAAACAGGGTTTAATTGGATTAATATTGTACCACTATTGCTAGGTGGGGACTATAGGTTTGATTTGGTTGAATTAACAATAAAGTACACCCCTGCGCAGTATCTGAAGGTACATGTACATATAGTTTGTGGTTTATCTTGTGATATATTTATTGAAAAGGAAAATCATTGAAGTAGAGATGGGGCGCAACCAGGCTACACAATTAAAACCAGAGAAGTGTGTACTGTAGCATTTTAACTGTGGTCATGTTCTAAGAATAACAGAACTGAACTCACTGTTAAACATGTCACTGGAACATGTATATGTATGGTCAAGACGATTAGCCATTCTTACAACATTTACAGGAAAATGCAGATACTGTAAGTTAACGGAGAAAAACAAATATTCCTTTAATACTAACTGTGAAGATTGACTAAACACACAGATATTATGTAATGGGAGGAATTAGCATTGTGTCTGTTTCACTGTGCATGGCACTGTACATGCAATCGTTTGCACATGAATTGCACATATATCATGCACATGAATTGCACATATATCATGCACAGATCTCTCCAGAATGTCTAGCCTAGGGCTAGGTTCACTGTGGTACAATCAGCATTTACCCGATTTCTCCCTGACCTTTACCCAGTCTAAAGAGCAAAAAGGGACACACGCCCACTTCCCTACTGTGCTGTAAATCGACATGCAATTCACAATGAAGGAGTAGCTCACCAAGTGGCTCAACAGTGCATAATGATAATATCCATGGTAACTAATGAGGAGGAATGTACATTGTAGAACCCTTAATTGCTTCACATATTTCAGCATTAATGGGGTGTTCATGACATTATTCTCTACTGAAATGTTTACCTACAATGTACGTGTACATGTACAGAGTATTCAGTAAGCTTATTGAAAAGTCTAGAAATTTTAACTTTTGCTTGTGTACTGCCTCCATTGCACACAGTGTGTGGGTAGACTCAAACTGGGGAAATCATGAGCCCCATTTTCATTTATTTAAATAATTTGTGTTAAACATAAACTTGAGTTCTGGTTAAAAAATAGAAAATGAATTCTCACAAAATCAAACAAAACTTACACTGAAAGTTCAACATTACAAATAAATGTCATTTGCCAAAAAAAAGAAGACCCCTCCCTCCCCCTCCCAACATGATTTAGACTCCTACTGTCACTTCCATTCACTCAGAGGGTGGTAGGGAAGGACAGAGGCTAGATGAGAATTGAGAACAAAATATATTCTTGACTTCCATCCACCCCCCCCCCCCCCCCGCCCCTTTCTACATGTAAATAGGAAGGATGCGACCATACATTTACAAAAGTTCAATTTTTTTTTACATTGTAGCCTACATGCGATGTGAAACTTGTGTGCACGTTTCACTTTCACACAAATTTGCTTCATTTTCTATAAAAAACATTTACAAAGATATGAAAATATTCAGTTATGGCCTTTTTATGTTAAAGAATTACAATCTGTACAGCAAGTACGAAATGCATTGAAAAGACATGTCATTGACTCATTTTAATACTGTACATGTACATGTACAATGTACTGTACATGCGCTTGGTATCCAGCACATCTAGTGCACACCATGCATCACCCACCATCTGCCTCAAATAAAACATGTAATGTGCACATAACACAAACTGCAGTTGTTTTAAACAAACTGTTTGCTGTTTTACAATAACTGAAATGAATTTAAATCACCAGAAGATATTCTCAAATTTGGGAGACCAATTTCTTTTATCTAATTTTGCTGCAAAGGGTCCATTAAATGTACCTCGCCTCAAAATGAAAATGTGATAATCAGATTCCTCATGAAAAATTATCAGTTTGACCATCTACTTTAAAAATTCACTGTCTACTTTTGTTTCATAACTGTTTTGTTGTTATTATGATCCACAGTCAAACAAAAGACATGGGTTCCTGACCTCAGAGAAGCTAAAATTTTGCTGGGATAAACTGCCTTGTGTAAAAATTGATGTCAGACTTGGTCATTGATGTTTGATTCTTTTCATCTTCTTTCTTTTCCCTTTAGTACATGTAGCTTTTTACAAAAAAATAGACCTCTTAGAAGAAAATAAATAAATAAATAAAATGTAATCTAAATCTCATAGTTCATCGACCTTTTGACAGAAGTACTGGAAGTACTACACACTGAGGAGATCATATGGATGTGAATTCGACCTACATGTACATGTATGATGAAGAGAGAAGAGGAGAACATTCACACACTTCATAGCCACTCGGGAATCATCACCAGAAGCTAGTTGACAATCTCAACCACATAGTCAGGTGGCTTAGTGAAATTATTGTTACTTGCCGGATAAAAGCACCAGGCTTCCAAGAACCTCCTGAACGTTATTAGGCTACGAGTCCCCGGCAAAATGTCAATTTGTAAGAGTGTGGGGCGGGGAGCGTCTTTTTGGAGCCCCCAAATAATTTTATAACATTGATGATTGATTTGTTGTTGTACAAATGCCACTTTTGGTACAGAGCTTCCTTAGGACCTACTGAATGATGGTAGGGTAGGAGGCTAGGAGTAGGAGCCCCCGGCAGAAATAGTCATAGAGACCCCTATGTGTGATTGGGGGTCCCATATGGTGTTTGTACAACAAAAACTCAATGTTCTGTAAACTAAGATTACAGTCGCTAACTTAACACACACGCGCGCCTGCACCCCACCGTCGGTACGGTATGCAATTAATTGTATTGTGCAGCAGTTTGCCGTGAATCCCGTGAGACATTGTAAGTCTTTGTTTTCTAGGAAAAATACTTCAAAAAAGATAAGAAAATTGACACGAAACAGGTGAGGTAAGAAACATAACGACTTTTAAATCAAGACCATTAATTATTTGAACAATTGATGAAGATTAAATTGAAATTTGATATGTTTTAGGAGGCTATCTCCACGCCGGAGTTACGGGTCAAAAATGGATACAAAAGTGCACTAGATCTAGCCCCAACTAGATCTAGTCTAAGTAAAGTTCTAGATATAAATCTAACTTGTTAGATATACTAGACTAGTAGACTAACGACTTTTTATATAGACTAGATCTAGACTAGAGTCTAATTTGTAAATGTATTTAAATTATAAGACTGAACTAGCCTGAGGCTGAAGTAGATTTTCGTTTAGTGGCAGGGATCAGGATAATGATTGGTTTAACTCCATTGGCAATTTGGCATTGCCTTGCCTTGCATTGCATTGGTTTGGTTGGCATTGCATTGCCAGCACAACTCAATTGACGTTAATGGAAGTCTACGGTACCTTGATGTAGAGAGTTATGGGCTGATCCCCCGAGTCTTCCTCTTGCTCAGCACCATCACCATTGGTATCGGCAACTGCAGTTTCAGTCGTCTCTGGCTCAGCACCATCGTCACCATCACCATTGCCATTGGCATCGTCAGCTGCAGTTTCACTCGTTTCGTCCGGCGCATTTTCCTCTTCGTATGTCGCATGTTCTTCTTCGTTCGTCACAATTTCCTCTTCATCCTCGATTTTCATATTGTCCAGCTGCTCAACGTTTTCTACCTCTTCTCCGTTCATTGTGGTTGATTATTCCGTAAGATTATCCAATAAACAAGGTCGAAAAAACGTTCAAAACGGCAGGTAGTCGTGCGTGCAGGTCGGATATGTTGATTCAAAGTTGGATTTTCGTATAATTACGTGTGTGTGCCCGCGCGCGCGCATGTGCACATTATTAGCTTTGGCATCGACAATTCGCCCCGACAACTTTCAACCAACAATTTTTAGTACCATGGACTCATCGACTTCGAAGAAGGAAAAAAAAAGGCTTATTTTTGTATTTACACTCATAATTGTTGGCGATATTGCCCCAAAATGAAATCCGACCTAAATCACGACCTCAAAGATAAATGGTAAATTAACACAATGAAAAAGTTAAACATACTATTAGCATGGGATAAACTTTGAAGCCTTTGCCTTGGTTGAAGCAAACTGATTTTAAATTGATGATTAGTGAAAAATGAAAGTAATTGATTTTATTGAGAAGTGAAAACCTCTAATCACACCGGCGAAACTCTTATTTGAAATACTGCCATTTATAATTGTATACTTACGTAGACGAATAAAACTGGACCAATTACCCTCTTTATGCATATTATAGGCCATATTTAGGAGTCATATTAGGCAATCCACTCCATAGTAGTGCATGGTTGAATTTAATACTCTATTACGAGTGGAGTCCAATATTTATTGTTTGTTTTCACTCCTGTAGGAAGATGGAACTTTTTTTCTTTGATTTTTCGAGAGAACCTTGTCACCAAAATAATACACATCAATTATTTCTTTTGTTTCTTTTATTTTATTTTTTTTATTTTTTTGGAGACGAAATGCCATTTTAGAATACTTATTTAGTGAAGACAATTAGTAAACATGCCACTATAGCGGCTTGGCACGAAATGCATCGTGAATGAGAGAGTCAGGGAAATACCTGAGATTGATGTCACACAGGAATGGTTGTACTCGTCAAGTAAGTTAGGAATCTAGGAGCCTATTTGATGATCAGCAGTTCACAATGGTACAGATAAGTTGCATTTTGCCCCGATCCCCAACATAAAAAATTCCTCTGTGTGGCCATGCTGAGGCTCGATGATAATACATTGCCCTACAGAGGAATTTTTCCTGTTGGGGACCGGTGTAAAATGCAATGCATTATTGACAATTTATTGCATTTTATTTTATTTTTTTGTATTTGTGGGGCGGCCCCGTACCCTAGCCCCCGCTGCGTACAATCATGATTCAGTGGCTATATAAGCAATGGCCTCGGTACTGTGAGGCCCCAGGATAAAACCGTCACTCAGTGCCCTTTTGTGAGCTAGGCACTGTAATCCTCATTACTGTCAGTTATGACTTATGGACGTAGGTCCCCTAGTTAATAAGCACCCAAGAAATCTTGAATGAGAGCCAGAATATGCCTACATTTTAAAGCAT